>UCOL01005287.1:0-12054 GCA_900474335.1 Ormyrus nitidulus | reverse complement strand
GCTGAAAACTGAAAAAAAAATAGTTTTCTATGTCCATCGATTACGGGAATAAAAAGGTTTCAATTGACTTGAAATTTTGGGAAAAGGTAGGTCCAAAGATATTTAGGTTTTTTTTTTAAATTTTTTGAATGGTTATATCTTACTATTGGTGAATAATCGGTCTTTTTCAATGATCGACAGCTTATTATTTTCATCTTTTACTAAATTTTCAAAATTAAAAATAATTTTTAAGATTCATGTACTAGTTTTTGTTTTATAACGATTTTAAATTATATATGGTATCGCGATTATATATAAAATTCCACTTATTTAGAAAGTTGAATTGCAAGGTACATTCAGCATGAGGCAATTGTCAGGCTGCTCTTTCAGTTTTTAGGTGTAACTGCTCAACTTTGAGATGCTTACCGATCAGTGTTTTAAGGGTACCGTCAAAATTTTTGTTAATTAGAGTTGAACAGCTGCACGCCAAAATTGAAAGAACGGCCTGTTAAACTTTTTATGAAACCGCGTCACATGAATTTTTTAAAGTGCGTGATAAGATACTCAAGTTTTGGCACAACTAATAATGTTGCTCCGATTTGTTGCAGAAAGTAAATGTATTGCCGTACGATGATAGAACCCTAGTAGAAAAGAAAGGAATCAATTTGAGTGGTGGACAATGTGCCACAATCAATATATATATATATAAGTCAAGGTATTTTTATTTAGCAACAAATAAGGAAGTTACATTTTTACAAATAATAAAAAAATTCGTAGAATTTTGTTGAAGCACATTTTCATTTGGTGAATATCAATCGAATGTTTAAAACTTTAATTTCCCACAATAATTTGCTGATGTAAATCTTGTGCGCGAGTTCAAACCTAAATATCATCACACTCCACAGCTGGATAATCACAAAAATCACAAAAGTGCACTAAAGAAGGGTATTTTTAATCTCATCAGAACATATTAAAATCGATTTAAAAAATTAGGTTTATAATTAGCCTTCCCACGTAAAATCAATTCGAAGGGTATATTAATTAAGCAGTTTGAAATTGACATAATATATATCAAGGGCCGTTACCGCAAAAGTATAAAGTATATTTATTTGTGAAATCTATATGTATAACTAGACAGTTATTAAAAATATAATTATATAGAAACTTAAAACGTAAAATAAAATGAAATTGCAAAAACGAAGTTTACGGAGAAATTTTAAAAATCGTTAATTCAAAAATAAAAACTATTAGACTGAGAAAAAGAGCAATTAAAAATATTGCAAAAATAATTAGGAAACTAATGCGACTAGACTCATCAGAGGCATTTCTCGATTTTTTAAATGCCGCTCTTTGATGCGGTTCCCACAGTGCCTCAATACCAGATTCTGTGATAGCTTGCATAATCCAATCAAATTTTTTAGCGAATGGCGATGCTCTTTCGTATGCAAACGAAGCTAAATCTTCGTGAAATGATGGTTTTGCGATTTTCATTATCGGCGATTCATCTTCATCAATATACTGTCTTGCTAAAAATCTTGCCATAAAATATGGTGTGATACAAATTGCATTTTTAGTCTTGATAATTTTGTTCACGCATTCGACGTAACTTTTAGTTTTTTGACTAACGGATATTAATTTCTTAATCCGCAAATTGTCTTCTTCTTCAATCGAATCAGAGCTGTATACGGGCATTTTTAAATCCAAAATGTCTTCAATTGTATCGAAATTTCGAGCTGCATGTACAAGTTCAATTTCAGTGAGACTTTCAAAAAATTCAGTTGAATATCTTATTGACAACAAACTTAAGACAAAGAAAATAATTCTTTCCTTTAATCCGACAGGTTTAGTATTAATTGGTAGTCCAATTAAAATAAGAAATATATTGAGTACTTTCCAACATTTTTTAGAAAACCCCATTAAACGCACTGTTAATAAAATAGTAATTATTATCAAAGGCAGGCTTAACAGATAAACTGCAATACAATCAGAAAAGTATAGTCTAGTATTTTTAATTACAGGTACAATTAGAACGTATTTGCTCATTTTCGAAGGCATTCCTGTGATTAACTTATTACCGTATTGCATTCCGCCAACATACATCTGATTACCAGTCATACTAAGCTGATTGTTTTCTAATAAATTAGTGTGAATCTTTAATGTTGTCCATAAATCTACCGACGGTATAAGTTTAAAATGCAATCGAAAGTTAATTTTGTCAGATATGATGCTCAAGTAAGGGAAATGCGTACCGTGTATCTTCCATTTGCTTTCAGATTCTTTTGCAATATTCATATAAGGTGGTATATTGGTTGCCGGTATCGTCAAGGGATATTTATTAACGTTGATCAGTTTGTTTGGAAACATATTTCTCGTATTATTATTATAGTTAAGTATTTTTGTAAATGGATTGTAATAGACAACTATTACATAATTTCTCTCATTGATAACCAAAATTGAAAAGTCTAGGAATTTTAAAGACCAGGCATACAGCAAAATCCTTTTTATCTCGTTTGCCCAAATATTATATTGGCCGAACAGTATTACTACGCATTTAGGCCTCGTAGCGATCGAAGTCATAGTGATGTCATCTAAAATTTCGTATATTAATTGACAATTCATTTTGTTGTTATTTATATCTGCCAAAATAACATGTGAGGTTGATAACTCAAAATTCTTGATTGCTAACGATTTATTATTGCCACTGTTTTGCATTTTATTAAGATCAATAATAATTCCCGGAAACTGTCTTACAAAGTTTTTCAAAAAATAATTTGATTCCATCAAATTCTGCTTAGCGGCATGCTTGATAAAGATGGTAATATGTTTTCCTTCTTGATTGCCTATGATTTCACGAGTTATTAAAACAATTTTCGTCGTAACGTTTCCAAAGTTTGTGTGATAAAGCAATGCATTTGCAAAGAAAATGCAAAAACAATAAAAGATTGACAAGAGTTTATTATTCTTTAAGATTTTCATTTCTAAGCACAATGAATTTATGTTAATACTAAACAAAAAATTGTTTATTGTACGAATGAAGTTTTGAAAAAAGCAGGGAAACACACAAATGTAAGCAGAAATAACCAGTATATTAGTTAGCTCAATAAATCAATAGATTGAAACGTAAGAATTTTTAGTTAAACAGTGCATGCTAAATTAGCCCATAAATTTAAGGCAGCTAAAAGCATGTCTCAATTTAGCAAAATTTTCGTAGCAACGACTCAGAACATCAAAAGACTGGAAAGTAATGGTACAAACATTTAGTTTAATTTTTAACAAATGTATATAAATAAAAATAATTAGATAATTAATACTTGATCATATTGATGTGAGAGTATCGGAAACAGCGCGCGAAGCACGCATGATCTTGCTAGTATATCAAATAATTGATTGAGAGATGTTGAGATACTCTGCAAATTTAATATAATTAAATAATTACTGCCCATGCCAAAATGTATAAATTGATAAAATGTATAGATTATATAGTGTTTAGCGAATTCCACCATAAACTGAAAGTCATTTTTGTGGAAATGATGGCATCCAAGTATCGTCTCTTACCGCAAGCTTTATCCGCTTGAAATCCCTGTATGACCGGCAACCCGCGTACTCCGTGTACATGCATTGCACTTCGCGACGAGAAACTTATAGAATTTTGCAAGTACCGACACCCCTTGGCGTTTGCACACCCACCGGCAGGTGGCGACAGGCCGAGCGATCAAGGGCTCCGCGTTATCAACCCCCTCTTCGCGACCACCCAGCACGGAATTAAGCGCGCGCCGCGGCTCCGCGTTCAAGTTGCATTTTGGATGCGACCGAATGCACATCGGGTAGTTCGCGCGCCGTGTCAAAGTTCGCCAGCGCGTCACGTGTTGCACGTGTTTTGCTGATTTAAAAAAACAAAACTCACCCCCCCACACTGACAATTAGCCGACCTTTTTTGTGAAAGACTCTGCTGTGTTTGCGTGCTACACTTTTAAGGACTAATATACTTGCGAGAAGTTGAACTGACTTTTAGTTAGTTTTGAGAAGGCAGACTTTTTCAGGTGAGTTTTTATTGTTATAAATGATGTGCATGACTTATTATAGAGTCATTGCAACCCAACGATAAGTCATGTTCGTGGTAAGAAATATTTTATGGTTTCTTGGTCTGAAGTTTTTGCTGCAGGTTCGCTAAAAGTGAGTAAAAAGATTAACTTTCTTTTCCAGATAAATGAATTTGAGGGCATTGATGTAATTTATAATTTGAGACCGACGATGCTGTTTATCCATCATGTTATACATGTAAACATTACTTCCTCAGTTTGTCAACATTTTTCTTCAAAAACTGTTAATGGGATTTAAAAAATCTTATGCTATCGAATTTTTCGCCTATCAACCACCGCACCATTGTATAAATTAAAAAATATCTAGCAATATTTTCTTTGCAATGGATATAAGAACTACCCCTTCCCCCAATTGATTAGATCTAATTAAAATAATAAATACAGGATTTCTCTTAAGGTGAAAAAAGCTTCCGAAAATATAATTATTGCCTCCAAAAAACGGACGACTTCTCTGCTTTAACTCGTTAGCTGCTCGAAGAGCAATTGATCTATCCCTACGAACTCCGCGCGGAATGAGGCGATTTGCGGCTGCTCTCGTTGAGCCAGGATTCGACGTGATTAAGATGGTATGCGAACGAAAGGAATGCCTGCGTGAGCTTCATTGATCTCCTTTGTTTTGCAAGCTTCGCCGGAGCTTTTCAGCTCCTACGTTGTGCTTTATTGTTTTACGTAGTTGTAAAATGTGCTAAATTACATTTTTGGGTGTTCAAACATATATAGAAATTATAATTAATTTTTAAAAATATTTTTTTTTAAATATTACCTTACGTTATAAACAAAAGAATACAAACATACTAATATTTGCATAAAAGCTAGCCTGACTCTATTTACTAAAAACTTAATTTTATTAGAATTCTGCATTCAGTCGTGGACTTTATTTGTGCGGCGCGATAAATTCACTTTCGCTTAATCCCGGACTGGGCATTTGACTTTTCGTATGGGCAGTGTCAATTGCGTTCATTAAAGTAACTCAACCGACAATGTGGTTGAACTCATGCTAAATGCATTCGATTTTGCTTTTTATATTTTTATTATTGAATTAAAATATTTCTTGGGAATTATGTGATTTTTTATCTCCAAAAAAATCCTCCCTTAAAAAATTGATAATAATAAATCATCAATGAACGAGTTTTATATAAGCTTAATTAAATACAGGTACACAGAGAATCTATGATCTCTATGCGAATATCGTACGCATATTTAATATTTCAGTCTTGCTAGAATAGTGAAGTAAAAAGTGCAGGCCCTTTTTGTGCTTACACTAGAAGAAGGAGCAAACGTAGGACATCATAATAACATCATGAATTTCACAAGGTATATTATTTTTTTGCGAGAAAATGAACGTAAAGGAAAATGTTGAAAGATTATTATTATTTTTTGAGATTAAATAAATAAAAGAATCAAAAGATGAATTTAAAGTACTTGATACAATTAATATTTATAAAATCTCTATTCTAATGTCTTGTACGGATAATAATATACACTTTTAATGTTATTTATCGATATGACTGCGAAAAATTTACTTTACGAATCGTGACTCCAAACGCAGATACAAACATTAAAATGCAAACGATTATTTTTTCCTATTTTTTTCGTAATCGACTTTAAATTCCTAGAATTCAACGGTCCGCGCGAGCTGATAAAAGCGCGGTGTCGCCAGGCGCGAGCGTTCAGAGCCTCGCCAACCCTTGACGAGTTAACACCTCATGAATTTGCAAGCCTTCGAGATTTGTCTCGGGCGGCGATGGAGGATAATGTACTGTCCGATCGGTGTAAGTTTGTCACACGGCTAGTTTATTGTGCGCGGAAACTCAAAGTTCTGTAAAGGTCGCTGAAAGAATTTCGTGCAAAGCGAACTGGTACGGTAGCCCGGTATATAGCCCAGTGCTGCACTGTAAATTTTCGACAAACCGAAATCTACGCGGTACGCGTAGGTGTAAACCTTGCCAGAATGCTTTGTTTCGACAAAAGCAGAAAAGCTTTATTATGTCGGAGGTTTATTCTTCCGGCTTTTTTAATGGCGGTCGAAAAAAATCTTTCCAAAGGTTTTCGGTTAATTTCTTCTATACGTAAGTGAACGTTGTAATAGTATATAATATAAATGCATTAGAATTGTGTTAAATATTAATTAATTAAAGTATATTTGGGAAAAAAGTTAAATTTTTACTGGCAGTTACGAATTCGAAATTGCCGATATTCAAAAAAACCCTTACCGAGTGGAATTCCAGGAAATCGCAACGTTAATTAATTTTTACATCTTGACTCGAAAGGATGTTTTATCGTTTCTTACTTTATTAAAACAAAGCTTTTTAATATAAATGGTGAAAATATAAGAATAAATAGATTTATTTTATAAAATTTTCAGGAAATTGTAGTTTTTTATATTATGAATAATTTAATTTTCACAAAAATAAAAAAAAAAATTATAGATCGGTTTTCAGCAGCAATGAATTTTCGAACATGCGAAAATTTGTATTTCTTAATTTTATTCGAGAAAGTCGGTTATTTCGTGTGGTTTCTCGTGCTCGTGTCTCGGTTCGCGCCTTTTTTTAGTAAGATGCAAACTAAAACATATTGCTTTTAGTAATGGAACCATGAAATCATTGTGGATATGAACCAGAAAATGAAGTGAAAAGGTGAAAGGAAAAGGACAAGAAGGGGTTATGTTGAGTCACATCCATGTCTTTGTGTAAGTTTTGATTATTTGTTGCTTCTACTGTTTGTATATATGCACTCTAGTAAAAGAAAGTTACATCAGGCTGTTATTGCTTAAGACAGTCGATAAACATTGAATTAATGTTGAAGCTTTTTTTAATTTAAGTTTTAAATTTTGAATTAAATATAATAGTTTTTTATTTGTCTTATTTTTAATAAAAACGTAATTATTTTTATTTATTCGCGCACATTCAAATTTCAAACATCTTTTTTTTATTCAATATTATTTTCTAGTTATAGAAAATTCTTTTTGTTTTAATAAAAAATATATTTTATTGAAATTTCTTTTTTTTCATTCTAAATATACTTGAATATTAAGCTGTTCGTAAAAAAAAAAAAAAAAAAAAACGGTCAATCGCCTGAATCGCCAGCTTGTAAAAGTAAATGCGAAAGCACCGCGTTAAATCTCGCGGCCGCGCGCTTTGGCGAATGAAAACAATCGAATTAAGCGTTGCGTTCATATCTCGTTTCGGAATTGACTTTGTATACGCGATGGCAATCGCGTGGCCATTTCGGTTACGAATGCACGCGCAGGCGGGGTTAAAAGTGTTTAATTTAATTGTCGGATTCTTATCGGCACCGGGGCACTTTTATGCAGGGATTCTGCGGGGACTCGCGGCTCGAAAGATATTAGTCGTTAGGGGCACGCGAGCGCGGCAATAAAATTATCGATAATGGCGGTATAATTGCACCGGGTGTATTTGCACTCGGCGAAGACCATTTATCATTTTTGCTCCCGCCCGAGCTTTGCGCGATTGCTCCGCTGCGTATTGTAATTTTTTGTCGATTGACGCGCCGAGCTGGAGATTATGACTTACACCAGTTTTTGTCGCAGGCTGATGCTGCATTAATGTTGGCTTTGAGGCGCCGATTGAAATCACTGTAAGTATAGGAATTTTTTGAAATTGATTTTTAAATGCATATACATCATATCTTTTGTGATTATTTTATTATGCCAATTTTCCATTTATAAAGTAAAACCAAAAGTGGATTTTAAAATAATTTGATGTTTGATGAAATTTTGAACGTAAATTAATTCGCACAAGGTTTATTTTTTCTAGTGTAATGAAGTTTATACAAGTTTTAAACTTCTGAATTATTAAATTGAAAAGTTAAGTAAATGAATTCATTTTTTTAGTCACATAATTATCAAGTTAATTAATTTTTTATGCTCCAAATTTTTAAACAACTATTAAGGATTTGAAATTAATTTTTTCTTAAGCTAAATATTAATCTGAATATTATACAATATTTCTGATCTATAGAAACTATTACCGTTTCTACTTTAAAGCGTCATACACGCAAGACTCATGCAAACGATTCAATTATATATCTTATTTCCTCTCATGGTCGCCGACGACAAAAGAAGAATAAGAAAAAAGAAGCACCGGGGTTCAGATGAATATTTGATATATCAACAGACGCATGAGTTCACACTCGGCTATCGAGCTCCTGCAGGCTCTGCGACTCTAATTGAGCTGGATACGCCCTCTCTTTTTCTTATTAAGCATAGAAATTTATAAGAATCCGTGAAATTTAATTAAAAGGCAAGAGAGGAAGGTTTTTTTTATTGTTTTGAGGGAGACGTGACTCGAGGAGTCTTAGGTGCGTAATGTTCGAAAGCTGTAGTTCTGTGTTTAGGGATGGTACGTATACAATGGGGAAAGTATGGAAATGAAATTGTGATGAAAGTCAAAAAGATGGACTTGGTCGTGTGAATTTTTCTTTTTACGTGTCGTTTACTTACTAATGTGAATTATTTAAGCGTTATGTACAAAAACTGTATTTAATAATTATTTTTTTTTAAATCGTTTTAGTTAAAAATTTCTTGAAGCTTATAAATTATAAAATAAGTAATTTTTTCAAGTATTACTGATTCTTAAAGATAAGAATGAATTATTTAAGATTAAAAATAGTTACCCTTAAAGTGGCGACATCTATTGAAAAAAAACTTGACTTATTTTTTTGTATTTCCTTATAATTTGACTTATTCTTTGTTGAGTTCAAAAGAATTAAGAATTGAATTTAAAAAATAGAATTAACAAAGTATAGTTTAAAAGTGTTAAATTACTTTTGAACTTGAAAAATCATAGGTACTTAAAATGTGAAGCTTTATAAGTACGTCTTCGGTTCTTGTACAACTTATTATATTTAATAATATACAGAATAGCAGCGCCGTACATAAATGCCGGGCGCCGAGCGCGCCTTTATTGAGCCAATCGAGTAGATCGCAGTGCAAACGCCGGAGGCAAGTTTAACGGACAAAAAGTCAAAAGCGCTGCGTGCGTGTCTTTGTCCACGTGATTCTCGAGAACCTCGGAAACAGACGTGAATAAAGGTGCACATCTCAGGCACCCTCCGGAAGGTCGACCCCTCGAGTGCCTCTTCAGCATGGATTTTTCTTCGATGCGTTTTTATACGGGCTTGAATTTTTATCGGCTTTTATTGGAAAGTATAAACGCAACTTATCAGGATTTCTAAATTCTAGTGCTAGAATTTCTAAAAATTTTAATGTAAACTTCAGTTTTTTAATTTCTTTTGCGATATGTTCATATATAAATTTTCAATTTAGAATTATTTTTTATTTTAATTAGTTCACGGTTGAAATAAAAACTATTCAGCATAGTAGTTTATAAACATAAAAACTGACTTGTCGATAGTTTCTAGTGATTTTTTGCTACTTCTTTAAAAAACCTTTTCATTGCTTTCTAAAGAAACCGAAAAATCTAGGAAAAAATATGAATAATTCAAGTTGGAATATTAACCTAGACTCGTATAAAATAGAACTTCTCGCCCGGTCTTTTAAACGACGAGTCAAAATCCCATTTCATACATAAAGGCAAACCCCCCTCCTAAAGCGCGAGGTCCTCCCCTTTACAAGGAGGGAAGTTCGCGCGCGCTTATATATAAAAGCCATAACCGGGGCATTAATCTTCCAATCGGCCGAGGCCGATCCGCTGCGGCACTTATCGCGAGCCAGTCGCTCTCTTTTCATCGGAAAGCTCACCCTTCCCGAGCTTTTCTCCCAGCGTTCTGGGCGACCTTCTAATCCTTTGTCACGCGTATGCCGGGTCGCTTCTTTCCGGGTTGGGTTCGATGGCTTTTTTAGTATTGATCGAAAGTCGCGGTCAGGAATTCTCGTTTGTGTTTAGGGAGAGGTTTCGTTTGAATATTTTAAAGGGGTTGATTTTTTGTGCGAAGTAGAGAGTTTTCAGTTTTTTAATTCTTTGTTGAAACTTAATGAAGGAATTAACAGGCAGAATTTCAGATGATTTAGTTACTGACGATTGTATCAGAATATATTTATTTAAAAATTATTTTTCGAGGCAATTAGATTTGATCCCCAAAAAGGAATCCAATATATTTTTCTTGAAATTGAAGCTTAGCCGAAAGCAAACGCTTATAATTAATTAATCTCTTAATGAGTTTCTGTCACGCAGCTCCGATCTACATCCCGTCGAGGCGGAAAATCAAGATTTACCCAGTAGTGACTGGTCAAAAGGCGACTCGACCGTCCCGAAAGCTGGCCCGAAGAAAGTAACGAATCGTCGCGCCTATATCCGACGCATTCAATTAACGCGGGGCTCGAAAAAGCGCAGTCAAGTTAATCGCGATAAAAACGTCGACTTCCGATTTCCCGGGAAAGGGGGAGGGGGAGAGTATCAGCGGCGCAAGCTGAGGATGACGAGGCGCGATGACGATGCGAAAGCGCGACCGTTATAAATTAGGGGATGTTTCTCGCTGGGAAATGAATAAAAGATGCTTTGTGATATTCGAGAGTTTAATTGTTGTAGGTTGAGAGATCTGCTTTTAAATAGCAGATCGGTTTTCAATAAGGAAAATTTGATTAATAATTAGGCTTTTAAAATTTCACGTTTCTAAATTATTTCTATAATGATTAGAATAAAATTTGTTTGCTTCTAATAAATTTCTCGAAATTAATTTAGTCATCAAAATCTATATAAAATTCAGAGAACAATATTTTTCTTAATATTACAGTTCCAATTCTTTTGATTTGGTTAACATTCTTTATTAAAATTGTTCGTAAACGTAGTATTACTTTTACTACAGAGTAAACTTTTCATAATAAGTCGAATGTCTCTTGCATATGTTTATTACCACGTATGGCGAATTGCACTTCAATCGGGCAAACTCAATAACCGCGAAACGCGCAGCGTCAGTGAAAATTCAGACGCGAAGTCTACTCGCGATGCCTGAACCTAAGTCGATGCGCTCGCTCGCGAGATTTCGATTTAGATTGAGATTTAGGCGTCGGCGTCGGGGGGGTTTCATTTATTAAGATGGAGCGCCTCCCGCTCGTCGGAATTACGAGCGAGAGCGAGGAACGAATTAACGCATCGAGCGACAGAGGCCGAGATAATGAAATGAAAATTTTCTAGCGCACGCAATCCGAGCGCGGAGCCCGATTATGAATGGCACCATTTGCCGATTAAATGCGAAATTTTCGCACCCTTGGATTGCTTTTGGATTCGCTTGCGTTCGGACTGAACTGACGTGTCAGTACTGTACAGTACGTTAACTGTTATTTAGTTTAGGGGGTGTAAAAGTTTGTAGAGAAGAGTGTCTGGGATGGAGATTAGAGGGCCTTTGGATGCCGCGCTTTTCGGTATAATTGCGTTATAGAATTGCAAAAGCGATTTATGGTACTTTTGAATAAATCAGGCTGATTGTACTAAGGCTAATGGTTTCTAAATTGATTTGACTGTTATTTTTGTTTTTGTTTCCGGTATGCCACAAGCATTTTGATACTTTGTATCTGTTTAAAGCGTAATATTGAATAATATTTCGCAAGCGTGCCGAGTAAAATGTAGATCAACTTATTATTCCGTTAAAATTCAACTGCATTTCGAATTATGAAATTTAATGACTGATTTACATAAATTTTAATGAACAGTAAAATGAAATAATTTTAAAAATATTTATGATTTTATCTATAATATTATAGTAATTGCTATAAAAATGAAAATTTTTTAGACAAGATAGTTTAACAAGAAATTTTTATTAGAATCATCATGTTTTCTTTAATTTTACATGTTACTATTCGTAATTAAAACCCGCGCACAAAGAAAAGAAACTAGAGAACTTTAAATATATTTTGTAAAGGTTTTATTAAGTTTGATGATTATAAGAAACGTCTTCTTGTTTCGGTTTCTAAATACGATCTGACAATTTTTCTCAAGCATTCGCTCAATTGTCTGAATGAATTTTGTTATTTCTCCAAGCAACTGTTCGTTCTTTA
>UCOL01005286.1:0-12047 GCA_900474335.1 Ormyrus nitidulus | reverse complement strand
AATAATAACAATTATTAACAAAAAATACTGGAATTTCTGGTGCTTGTTTTCATAAATTTTAACTTGTATAGTAAAAAGTTACAAAGTAATTAAATAAAAAAAATAAAAATAATTGAATACTATATTTCAAGCCTTTGATATTGTTATTTAGGATTACTCGTGATTTTTAAATAATTTATATACATTATATTAAAATTTATAATAGATTAAAACAACAATTGAATAAATAATATTATAATATTATTATGCATTAATAAATATTTCTTTCAGCTGGCAAACACAGACAGAGTCGACAAACTTCTTAAATAACGGAAATTAGATAATCAGTAAAAGGGAACTTATTAATCGAGTTGATAATCGTTTCCGCCAAAAAAGTGAGATGTTCTGGCGACAATGGCCGTCAAAAGCAATGCAGTCTCAGAGGCGTCCAAGTAACAGCAGAAATGGCGGACTCCCGATCATGATGATCGCCATCATTTTCTACGCAGCGTTTTTCTACGGTGAGTTGATTGATTATACTGTAAATTTGTACTACATTATTGCGTGTAAAGCGATTGAGATAAAGTATGCGTAATAATAATGGCTTAAATTTTTTATATCGATTCCATTGTTCGAATACCAATTATCGTCAGAGAAAACCCGCTAATGCTTACTTCCCTTTTCCTAAAGATATTATTAGAGTATTACTTGGTATTAGCTGACATAGATGACCTGACTATGTGAAGTTCCTAGAAAATCACTGACATAATTTTCTCGCGACCAGCACATTCAGAAAAAAACTTCAAAGACACCCAGACATTTTACACTATAACATGTAATTTAAAGAGCTTATGCGAAGTTTATTAAACTATAATAAATTCATAAGATATTAAATAAAAATCTTCGAAAGATGAAGTTTGAAAGTTTTATCAAAGAAACACTTGAATTTATACATTATTATATACAATAGGTATAAGCGTTAATTTTTTGGGTTTTACTTCGCACTAGTGTGCATCATATTTAGTTTAAAGCAAATTGAAGAGATACTTGGCAGTTTGCATAATTCCTCTAAACGATTCAACGTTTTTGTTCTAGCAACTATGTAGTTTACAGTGCGGATTTAAAACTAGTTAGATATTTGCATTAATTTTGTCGCTAAATATGCAATGGGGAAAGTGAAATACAGTATTTGATACATTTTAAAGTATTATACTCTATTCAAAAAATATTTATGCCTAGTTTTCTATCAAACAGAATAGTTCGTTTTTGAGTACACAGAAAGAGATGGTTCAAAATGAGTAAAAAATTTAAATTGTGCGTACTTTTTGAAAGAGGCGAACTCTTTGCTCACGGCAGAAACGACACGCGTAATTACGCAAAATGTTCCAATTGGTTGTACGTAATGGGCAATGTAAAGTATAGGGTGATAAAGTGCAACGAAAATAATCGCAAATGATCATTTAGCGACGGTTGAAATGATGGAAAATCTGCAGTCGTGACCTGGCGTAAATTGAAAAGTGTTTTTGTTATATTTTGTTTAAAAATAACAAAAATATTATATTTCAGGAAACTGTGTTTTCGATGTGGCGTTCAATTATAATTATCATGTTCTGTATTTTTAAATAAAAGCTGTTGTACGGTTAATTATATATTTTCAAGAGTTATATTTGTAAATTGCATTAAAATAAACCAATTTCAACTAATTTGCACTGTTCAGGTTAATAATAAATAATTATCAAAGTATCTATTTGCTATTGAAATGCAGTTTGAAAATGTAAATTAAATTGTTTTAAACATTTGTGTTACGTTTGAACAGAAACAGAGTACGCTCGAGTCAACCTAAGAGGATTTACGTGAACTTTAGACTTTGCTCCTAATACATACATCATGTAAATTTCCAAACGGCAATGCTTACGGGAACTGAATTATCTGCTTTAAACATTTTGTTCGTGCTATATAATTTCTTTTTTAACATTTATTTATCATTTAACGTTGAATAATGATGTGATTAATATTGATAATAAGGTAAATGTTTTTTAAATAGCATGACAATACATTTGTTTGAAATCATTTACAAAAAAAAACACTTTTAAAAAGCCTTTGTTATTTCAAATTAAAATGTAAAAAAAAATGAATTTTCAGCCAACAAGATGTTTCGAATTTAATGGGCAAACAATTTAGTTAGCTGCTTTCTTCTCTATCTATTAATCTTCTCGTTTATTTTCCTCGAATTCTCTTCAAAAGCAACCCCCGCTATTCAACCCCAGGAGTCAGCCGCCAGCTGTATCTCAATTAGCAGTCAAAGAGCGAAAATCTGCTCCTCGCCGCGGCACCTAATTCTAAGAGGGCAATAATTCACTTGTTCCTCCCCCCTGCGCCATAAAAATAATAACCTTTCACTTTGATCCAGGCGGCGAGTCCTGAAATAATCATGAATTCTTCAGTTATCCGGTTGAAAAAGCCTCCAACATACGCTCTCCGCTTCATAAATAACTCAAATGTCCCCGCGGATATATATTATTTCGCGAGAAAGTAAGAGAGGAGAAAGTCGGCGGGTACGGGCTACGTAGTAAACGCGGGGGAAAAAAATGACGAATGACTGGGGAGAGAGAGGTGTGCGGAGCGTCGCGCGCACGCGAAACAAGAGCAGGGTGCGCGCCGCGGCTAAGCTGGCATCTTGTGCAGCGTTTATGCAGCGCTAAAGTGGCGCTTTAAAAGCCGCG
Organism: Ormyrus nitidulus; assembly: GCA_900474335.1. Classification (NCBI taxonomy): domain Eukaryota; kingdom Metazoa; phylum Arthropoda; class Insecta; order Hymenoptera; family Ormyridae; genus Ormyrus; species Ormyrus nitidulus. Next base: position 9,345 of record UCOL01005286.1, on the reverse strand, counting down.
CCGCGTGGCGCCAGGTGCGCAATTACCGGCGGCGGCCCGCGGAGCCTACAGTTTTTCATGTTAATTAACTAAGAGTGCCGGCCGCCGGAGGTACTCGCTCCGACTTATGTATTTCTGAATTGAATGACGAAGATCGCAGCGAGAGCGCCGCGGGGGAAAAAGAGTGCATAATGCCGAGGCTCTCTCCCGCGACTTCTCCGGGACTCGAGAGGGCGACTCGTGCATTCCTCCGAGGGCGCGCAATTTCCGTGGGTGACGGTGCACGAGCCGTGGACTCGGAGAAAGAGAGCGAACCTTGGGCTGCTTTGTGGCGGAGGCAGACGGGGTTTTTATTGGATTAAGGGAATCATAGAATTAGTGAGTTTCCGGGGAGATGAAAGTTTAAATAAAGATTGCACTTGCATTTAAATAGTGGGTTTTAGCGGGCGGCTTAATTATTGTTGGGAAAGTGGGCGTATCAATAGGACAATGGAGTATATACTCCAATCTTGGCAAGGAAAAAAAAAATTTTAGCTTGAATTCGTTCCGCTTTATTGTTCTGTGGACGAGTTAAAATAAACTAGAATTAAGGTAGATTTTAGAAATTAAGTAGGATTCAGTATATATAAGAATAATTTATTTAATAATATTCTAAAAATTCACACTTATTTCAATTACAGAACTCGCAATTTCAAAGTAGATTTTTATAAAATGTGATTTGCCTGCTAAGGTTACAAAACACAAGCATTAAAAACGACAGCGTAAGAGGTCACAAAATTATGTCTAGTATTTTCAGTGGCAAATGCTAATGGGAATACTTACGCTTAATATGATATTTTTTGAAAACATTTTTCACTTAAAAGTACTGTATGATACTCAAACTTCTAATTTACTTTAAATTATGAAGCAGTTCTTGGGTCTAATGATTAATTATAATTACTATTACTAATATTAAAGTATTTTTTTTACGATAAGTTGAAAAATAAAAAATATAAAATTTAGAGATCTCAAAAAGTCGAATTGCTCTAAAATACACGCAACTGATGTATATTTTGATACTGCACTGTTGTTCAACACCGTAATAAGGCTTTTATATACACGCAATTTGAATTCGAATCTACTTAGCCCGTGAATTTCCTGAAGAGTGCTAGTTCTTAGAAAAGAAGCTCCTAAACTTGCAGCTCGTAAATGCGGAACTTTGACGAGTTATTTAGTTTCAGACCGTAAACGTAGATGCATCATCTCGAGCGCAATATTGCAAAGAAAACCGGCCGTTCGACATTATTATCCCGCCGCAGCTTTGGCGCTGCTAGCCGCAGACCAAAGAAATGGCCTCGTGCTATTGCGCAACTAAGCTAGCTAGCTTGCAAGCTTCGCCGCGGCTCTTCCTTTTTTTCTTCCTACGTCCTAATAAAAATAAAGGTTCTTTCGCTTTAAAGGCGCGACGTTATACCGGGAGGCGTTGAAGATCAGAGGGCTTGAAGGTTTTCTTGATTAAATTTCTTTTTAGATTTTTAACGAATGTAATAATAATACGCGAGAGCCGCAGGCTAGTCTATTTGCTTGTGGAACGAGGATGTTTTTTACTCGCTGGAAAATATAATAAAGAATCGTATCGTAAATTTTACGAGCTTAGCATAATAACGGGTAGTTTTAGTTGAAAAAGAGATTGAACGATAAATTATACGCGGTTAATATTATCCCACAAAATCTCTGAAGTCACCAATGGTAAGTTAGTTTGACACAATTCCAAAATCTTTGTCGGGGTTGATTTTCAATTAAATGCAATCAAATTGAATAGGGGCAGTGGTACATCTACTTTAGGTTAAGTCTCTTATATCGCAGAAAAACTGTCTTCGCGCTCACAACTCACAAAAGCATAGAATCGACGAGAAATACTGAAAGAAAACTTTACTCTTCATTTGCATTTGAAAATCGCCGAGTTCACTAAGCATAACTCCAAAATGAAGTTGAATTCAGAAAAATTCTTAAAAAAAGTTTGCTTTGGACTTATGGAATGAGATAACAGAAACTTTCTTCATTTGCCAACTGTAAGATTAATTTTTTAATTCAATGCAAAATGTACCTGATTAAATATTATTTTCTTCTGAATACTTCCTTGAAAAAATTTAAGTCTTCCAGAACGTATTGATTATTTATTCCAGTAACAATTAAAAAACTATTTTAAGAGAAAACAATTCTAGAAACTAAATTAAAAAAATTAAACAAATTATCAAAGATTTCATTAGTACGGTGTTTGCTCCACCGCCACTGAATCCCGCGCATTCAACAATAAGAACGACGAAATAAAAGCGCAACGAAAGAAACATCCAATTATCGTTTTCATTAAGAGCCGTTTGTTCGCCAATCAAAGATTCGTTCGGACTAATCGAGCTTTATCAGTTTCAGTCCTCAGCGGCGGCGGCGGCAGCGGCGAGCTCTCGGCCGCAGCAGTAGCGATTCGCGGAAATTCAATTTTGAATATTGCCCGACGAATCGCGTTAACACAATATGCATGCAAATTATTCAAACAGCCTTTATACAGCCCGCCGCCGAGCAACGCTCTCCCCGCCTCGCGTTTCGGATCTCCATTATGTATTCCCTTCTTCGCGCCATCCCTTAAGACGCTTAATTAGTCGGAGACGGCCCGTTGATTCAATATACCGACTTGGCTTTCTCCCTCGTTCTTGCCTTCCGTACGTGCTCCCGCAAATGACCCAGTTGCGGACATTGCTTCGCCTTCCTTTCTACCTCGCCGAGAATCGGACCGGGGCTGAATGCGGGCGGGAGGGGGAGAAAGAGCGCCGACGGATAGATTAATCGTTTTGCAAGACCGCGAATGCGTTCGGTGTCCTATATGTGTGCTCCTGGGGAGGTGGGACGAGGATGTGGGAAATAAACGCTGAAGCTTCGGTCGATTGGAAGTTTAGAAAGCGGGAAGGAGGCTTTTGTTTTGGGATTACGGGTAAGTCTTCGTCGGACGATCTTTTTTAGATAAATCCTTGAGATTCTCCTTTCGATACAAAGGCAGCATTATATTTATATTTTACTCAAATCGGTTTTGTAAATCCTTGGAAAGATTCTGCAGTCTCGCGTGCTTCTCGAATTTGCATCGAACTTGCAAAACTTTTATAAGTTTTCGAAATTGGTTTGTAAATTTATGAGTTTATAAACAGCAGGCGCATTGCAGTTTCTTTTATCTTTCGAACAAGTACAAGTAACTTTTGTGTGAATCATTAGTTTGAGATGTAAACCAGGAAGGTATAAGGGGAGTGATTAATCGTCGAATAATGTTCTAAAAAGTTGCTTTATTAATCACCGTAGTGAGGCTAATTAATAATTAGCAGTAAGAAGTTGAACAAAAATCAATTTAATATCAATAATAATAAAGTAGTTTATTAATTTTAACATCAGTTTTTTAAACATGTTTACAACTCACATAATTTTTTTACACAACACAGTCTAACGTTTTTTTTACAAAGCTTTAGCAGTTTTTATGGAAACAGATTTTATTAAAGACTCGGCTTTCAATAAGCAAACTGCAAAGTATATCAATATAATACTCGGTGTCCCCGAGCAACTAGCGTCCCACACCCACCGCTCAGCATTGCAAAATGTACACATGCACACGGTTAAACGACACGACTAATCGGATTAGTGACGGTCGACGGAAATAACCCGAGTAGTCGACCTAAAAAGTTATAGCAAAAATTAACTCCGAATTCGTAAAAAAAAAACGTGCCAAAAAGCAAGTACTGCGAGTTGCTTAAAATTCTTGTAATTAATAATTTGAAATGTTTAAAAGATATATCTCAAGTTAATAAATCTTAAAGCGTATATAAACTATTAGTTTTTAATGAAAAATCGAATAAACCTTCCTGACTTTGTCATCTTTATAAGACAAATATGAGTTACTTAAACAAGAACTCTTTTAAACTACCGCTTAAGTCCACATTCTCGACAGTCATATCTTATTAACGTTTAAACAAGCCACTACGCACACATTTCTCCCCTCAAAGTCGCCTCGAACTCCAAGTCCTGTATCTAGAATCGCGGTGGCATTATACTTATATAAAAAAGAAAGCCGTAGACGAAAGTATACCTTGCAAAAAGTAAAGTTTAAAGTCGCGAAGAGAGATCTGAATAACAGAATCTTAAAGAAAACTTGTAATTATGCTCGCACATTTTACAAAATTGAAAATTAAATCATTCGAATTCGATAATTTATGGATATAACTAGAAATGAAAGTTAGTAGTATACCCCAGTAACTTTAGATCGCATCACTCACTTCCGCTTTTATTACTTTTCATAAGTGCTTCTCCGCACGTTCTTTATTGACACAGCGTGAGTTTGCGTTCATTTTAAAAGGGCGCCAGGCGTCGGCTCGCCATCTTCGGCACGTCTTTTGCCGCTCGCAACCAAAGGAGACGACAGACAGAGGAAGAAGATGATAGAAGCGAGTGATTCAGGGGAAAAAAATGGAGAGCGAAGAAAAATGAATGAGGAAAATGAGGAAGAAGAAGCTGGGAGCGGGGCGGGGCATAAAAAGGGCCAGTAATGTCGAGAGAAAGTAAGGCAAGAAAGAGAGACGGAGCGATGACCAAAAGGTATTTCATGTATTGATGATAAAGCGAGGAGGGGTCTCTTTTAAATTCAGATCGAGAAAGTTACATCGTACGATCTTGGAAGCGGGCCAAAGTAAAGCACAATATGTACACACACCCTTGAATCTTGTCGTCGACATCGGCGTCGTCGACCTGTGACCTCTCTTGCCTACTCCCGTCTCCTCCTCCCTCCTCTCTCTGCTTTTCCCTCCCCTGGGAGAACTTTATGGGGCATCGACTTTTCCCTTAATTGACATCTCTCGCGACGGTAAAAATTTCATTGTTCAACGGAGAAGATGAATCGATTTGTCCGGGATTTTAATCTTCCGAGAACGCGCGATGCCATTTGGCAAACATTTGATAATGGAGTTTATGCGAATTGCTCGGCTGATCGCGGAAAATGCTCGCAGCGAATTCTCGCCGAATCAATTCTTGAGTATTCTGAGTTGGCAATCCGGGATAATTACGGCTCTCGAAATTGAATGGAGAATTAATTTGTGGGAATCGTGCTGTTTTTATTCCTCAGATACTACAGTCCTTAATCTGCTTTGCATTTGAAACGACATTGAAATGGTAATGTATCATTATTTTTTAATTTAGGTAATCAAAAACAGAGGAAAGAAATAGAAGTTTGTATTATATCGTAAGTGTGAAAAATTTGCTCCATATTTTAATGCATATAGCTAATAGTTTATGTGAAGAAAGAAAACGGGTAATCAATCAGGAACTAAATCATGACAAAATAAACCGAATCCATCATTTCATACATATTTCATTATTCAATAGCAAAAGTGCCGATTCACGAACTACATTATATTGTGCACTAATGATTGATTCAATTCCTCGTAGAACTAGCATTCATGCATTTAAATCTCACATCAATATGCGTTTTAAAACGAAAATCAATACACTGCTTGTTAAATAAATTCATTCACTTATATAATACTAGTGGAGACTAAACGTGGTTAAGCTTCTTTAATAATTAGATTTATCCAAACTTTGATATTTTTATAATCCCGAAATTTAATTTAAAAAAGTTTAAGTAAGATTTAGTTGCAACAATCTTAGCGATTTAACAAGTCTGGATTATCAGCAGTTTCTCTGAATCTCAACTCCGCTCAGTGGCAATCATTTCTTAACATCGATAAAACTTCTATTGAAATCATTAAGAAAATTTGTCCAAGATAATTCCAAGTTTGCGGAAGAATCTCGCCAGGTCATAAAATTATATTCGGATTAAAGTTACAGTAACCCCGTCGTTTTATGAATTTCTTTTCTTTCATATCTCGCTAGATTACGGTACGTTTCCATTGTGAAGTTTTAGCATTCTTTGTTGTTTCTAAAGTAGAAAAAGATTGCAGTTTAAAATTTGTTGCGATATAACGTCGAACTAGAACTTTAAAATGCAGCAGCTTTCTTATAAGTTCTCGACGAGTACAAGTTTTAAATTTAAAGACTAAATCGTGTAATATCCTATTATAAAAGAAATTGTTATAATTTATTTAAACTAAAAAAGTATTTAAATTAAGAACATTTAACTCATCTGTTAATGTAAAACAGCATTATTTATTGAAAAATGTTACGCACTTAAAAATTTGTAGCTATTAAAAAGCTTTTAATTAGCGATATGTAAGTGAATTAAAATTCTAAATTAGGGTTCATAACGAAAAGCTTCAGATAGAAGTAAATTTTGAATGATATCCCAAAGTAATACTGTAAAATGAATTTGACCTGGAGTGGATTTAACTCCCTACTTCCCCGCTGAAATCTCCGGAGAGGGTAGCAAATTATGGATTTACACTCAAATTCCTGGGGTTTGTTAATAATACACCAGAGATTTGAACGTTAAAGTAGATAACGTCATATTTTTTGATAACTGCGATATTAAATTTACGATCTTGACTTTCCGAAGACAAGTTTCATTATCGAATGTACTTTTAGTCCATTTAAATTTATTACATTATTTCGGTGGGAATTTCAGTTTATGAATTTTAAAAAAATTACGAACTTGATGAAAAAACAATTAATAAGCGGCGTAGGGAAAAATAAGAGAGCCTCGATGAATATTCATTTTGCTAATGCATCTTCAGCGAATGTAGTGAAGGCTTTTATCAGCGTGAAATGCCATCCTTTTAACACAGCAGTACATTCCGAAGCCTTTAATTAATTTTCGAAAGTACTAATAGAAGCCCATCAGACAGCTTTTTTGGAAGTCAAGTTCACAGTCAATAAAGTTGTAAAATATGTCTTTAAATACATTTTAAAATATAATTTCTCTTGCGATGTAGTTAAATACATAATGAAGTAACGTTTATGTATTATATTTTATAATAATGTGCTAATAATACTTTTTAAATAAATATTAAAATTAAAATAAATTTTGTGAAAACGGAATTTTATTCATTAAACACGATGACATTAATGTTATACAATGTAATTACGCAAAAAATGTTATAAAAAATAATTATTAATTATGATTCGAAATTAATTAAGTTCCGGTTATATAGTATGATTTTTATACAATATTCAATATCTATTGGCATTTGGCTTAAAATATAACATTCTGAACATGAAAAGTTGAATTTTTCATGAAATTTTAAAGCCAAGCAATTAAATTACGACATTTCGCTAAAAGGCATTGGCAGATTTTATTAAACCATTAGTGTTTCGGCAGTTTGTTAATGTACACAAATTTTTCTCTCAGTGGCCCTCGAAATTCGTCAGTAATTTTTTAAACTTAATAATTTAAACAAGCCTTTCATCGCTACAAAAAAATTGCATAAAATTTTATTCACTTAAAAATTAAAGTACCCTCTCCCACTTATTTCCGCGATATCGCAACGCGCTCGAGGACAATAATGAATTTGGCAAGCCGGTACGTTAAGCTTCGCGAAACGTCCCCCATAAATCGACAGAAGCAGCAACGCCACTCCATTCCCGCTTAACATCGGGCCATAAAAGGGGGTTCGAACTGCGAGTTTTTTGCGGATCCCCGTTGACGTAAGGTGCGTATCGGGACACTAGGAAGTCGTTCAGTCGGGAATAAAACGGGCCGGCGCTGCGTGTACGTCGAAATATTGATTTGCGGGGGAGGGGGGCGCAGGCAAAAACAAGCGGGTCAACGTGCCGCGTCCGCAGAATTCCGTAGTTCTCTCTCTCTCTCTCTCTCTCTCTCTCTCGTCCGGGATCCCATTTGGCGAGGGTCGGCCTCGCGCGATGGCCTTTCGAGATGTATAACGCTGAACACACGAAAAATCTCCTGGAAATCTAACGCCGCGAGAATTAATGACCTTTCGGCGCTCTCTCTCTCTCTTTTCTCTCGCCGCTCTTTGCGCCCTCCGCTGTTTTTTCCCTTTCTCGTTATACACATTTAATCGCGATGCCGCCTCAGCAATTATTTTACGAGCTCTTATCAACGATTATGCATGCGCCGGTTGCGCTGCGTAATGCGTTTCATTGTTTTACAGGGCGCCTCGCGGAATAATAAGGAAATACGATAATACTTATTAATTTTTTATTGCTTCCTTTGCCGCGGGGCCCCGGGAATACTGACGTTTAATTTTCGCTAGATAATGATAATATAAATCTGCTAGATAATGATAATACAAACCTGGCTTTTTCAGGAGGTAATGAATAAACTAATTAAATCTTGGGCGTTCCGAGAGTGTAAGCATTTAATTCAATTATTATTTTAATAGAAATTGACACTAATGACAACAACTTGTATAGTAAGGTGAAATAACTACTATTGGTTTTTCTGTCAAAAAGATTTGGTTTATTTTATAAAAACCGATGTTTCGAACCCAATCAAGGTCCTTTTTAAGGCAACTAAAAAAATTATAAAAATTATAATTAAAAGTTTAACCATCGAAAACAATATCAATTACTCAATTAATTATTATTTCAACACTGATTATCTGTTGTAGATTTTTTTGGACTAAGTTAAAATAAATGGAGTAATAATAACTTTGTTCAGGATCGTATCAGTGGATATTTTTAGAAGTAATTCATTCGCTAACCATTTTCTTTCCTATTATTAGCCAAAGTAACAAAGATGAATGAGTCGGTGAACTATTAAAGTGAATACACTCAATACGTAACTTCAAGTTTAAAAGACTTTTTCATCAATTTTTTAGAAAACCTCTTTTTTTTTAAAGATTCCACTTTATTACATATTCTAAAAATAGACTTTTTTCGATGCAACAAAACTTGGAGCAATAAAAATATCAGCAATAAAGATTTAAGTGCATTCTCCGCAACATACCCGATAAAAATTTCTCTCTAGAATGCAACGATTAATAACTTTCCACCCTTAATACACAAATATTGGCTAATCGAAATTTTCGCCACTGCCCGAAGCAACAATCCCCGCGTCGTCCTGCCAACTACGCCGTACCTTTGGCAGAGTCGCTTCACCTTATCCACCTCGCAGACCCTTCGATGGGATCGAAGGGTCTGCGAGGCAATCGAGCAGCTTTCCGCTGCATCGGCGACTCCTCTCAGCGCGCACACAATGGGCGAGGTGCTCACGCTCCGGCGGCTGACGCCGTAATTGACGCAATTACAACATTAGTTACGCCGACGCCGCCACCGCCGAGGAGGTACGTCGCTCGCGTGGCCAGGCTTCATCGCCTAATCCTCGCGTATAAGTACGCGCGCGCCTGCTCGTGACGGTGCACAGCGCCACCGCGCGCATCTCTCTCTCTCTCTCTCTCGACGAGTATGTCTAGCGCCTACGTTAAATAAAGCCATGAGCGATAT
>UCOL01005285.1:0-12053 GCA_900474335.1 Ormyrus nitidulus | reverse complement strand
AAATCGCAATTCCTCTTTTATGCTGACTCGCAGCGATATTTTTTCTTATTTATTACATTAAAAAGGCAAAACATAATAAAATAAAAACATAATAAAAGAAAAAACAATGTTTAATTTAAAGACGAACCTTTTTTACACAATACTTGAGTTCTGCATTTTAATATTTTTTTTCTTGCCTATAAATGATAAACTGAAACAGTAAAAAATAATCTACGCAAGTTGAATCATTTGTCTCGTTCGTTCGGTCGATTGTTTTTTTACAAAAAGAGAGTAAGAAAAAACAGAAGAAAACTCACTAACGCGCTATTTTGTATAATAATATAATAAATCTCATTATTTATAAATTTCTAAAAATCGTGAAGTTATATACAGTAATTATATTATCCATTATGTACTTCGACGAAGGGTATTTTCGATGAGAAACTTATGTACAAGCGGTTACCTATTGACCACTTCCCGAATTGTTCATGGGTAATTTAGTGGTCGACTGACTTAGCTGAGCCAAGGTTTCCGGCGTGGCATGAGCTTTTAAAATCGAATTTTCGGCCTCCAATTGATTGATCCGATCCATCAGCTCAGCTATTTTTTCTTTTAGCACCTCGACTTCTTCGCGAACGGCGAACATCAAATGACTTTTCACCAAATCCTGTGGGAACATAAAAAGTTTTCGTATTAGAGTTTGCGTTTTGACAGTATACATATATTGTAGCAATATTGTAAGTTTACGCGTCTGAAATTACTATTTGAAATCTGTTAATAATGCAAAAGTTAATTGCAATAATATTTCTTTATTTAAATTATTTTCAAGACATTGTCTTTAGTTACACATTTTGTTTACTAATTTGCATGTACAGTTCACTTTTGCATTATATCCAAAACAATGATAAAAAAATGTGAATATTTTATTATATTGAATACAATGTAATAAATAGATATATAAAGAATTTGAAAAAGGAATTTCAGATTGTATTAGTATATTCAGATCATTAAAAATGGCGTTATTGTATTAATACAAAAATATGTATTTTTGATTCACAAAACTATAAATAAAGCACTTTTGTGAAACAAAAATGATTGTGTTGTTTAATAATCTGAATAAAATACGTATGTAAACCACTATACATAGTATGGATATTAAAAACTAAAAATCACGTAAAATATTAACTTTTAATACTAATGTTTCTCATTAAAATGTTAAAAGCGTTTTTATATTGATATGTATATTAGTATAACGTTCATTTATTTTATTTTCTCAATTGAAATGACTTGTGTTTAATTTTGTAGAAAATGTATATTAAGCTTTAATAGTTTTACGTGATATTATTCAATATTAGAAAAATGCATCTTATTGCTAAAATAATTAAATTATATTGATTAATTAAATTATAAGTACTTACCATAGCTTGCTCGATTTTATTGTCGATTGCTACGGCACTTGTCCCTGATACACTGTAAAATAAAAAAATCAATTTTTATAGCTGCTCATTTTAGAAGAATTGCAAAAAGCCTTTTTATAGCCGATTGAGTGTAATAGAAAAAACATATATATAAATTTTGATATCTGTACAAATAACAATAGATCTTAGAAATTTAAGAATTTTTAATAAATACTCTACTTATAAGTTTGCAGATTTTTAATAATTTAAAAAGTGAAGTTTTCATATTTTACTTTAACAAGATAACATTTGTACCATGATTGAACCTTACAAAAATGTATATTATGTTTAATGTTGTTTGTACAATTTTGATTATCACAATAAAAAGTATGATAAATATTCTAGATAATTACGGTATAATTATTTTTACCAACCACTTAATTTTAATAAAATGGTTATTGTTGTAAAACTCTGATTTGTGTTTTAACTTTTCTTTAACTTTAATTATTGTAAAATTGAATGGCTATAAAATAATCTCTAAAAATCTAAAAAGAGAGTAGAGAGAGTAGAAGTATTTAAATAACAGAAAAATGATTTACCTCTCATTATCTTCGCGAGCTTGATGATCATCAGTATTTTGCGTAACTTCTGCAAGCGATTCGAGAAGCGTATTATCAGCGATGGACTGACCAGCCGCTGAATTACCTACCACCCTATTCATGGAGTCCTGCTCCTGATCGGGTTGCTGTTGCTGATGAAACGCAATATTACCCTGTTGCAAGTTGCCGACTATCTGCACCTGTGCACCGCTAGTGGCTCCAGGAGCTGCTTGAGGTGCAACAGGTTGCATTTGTCCATTCGGTCCAATGACCTGCAATTGCAACGTCTCCGGATTAAAAACTATATACAGAAGCTTATTAAGTCCGGGTACTAAGACGGGTCGTACTTGCGACGTTGTCTGTAGCGATTGCGGCGGCTGCTGTTGCTGCGGCGGTGCTACGTTTTGTTGAGGAACTTTATGGATACTTTGTAGGCCTTGCATGCCTTGCATCGTGGCCATCGGTTCAGGCATCTGGGTCTGCTGAGTTGGCTGCGATGCCGAAGACTGAGCCTGAGAAACGAGTATACTCGGAGGCTGAGAAGCCTGAGATGGACCAGGACCTGTCTGACAGACGTTCTGCGGTTGCTGTATCGTCTGACCCTGTGAATTTACAGGAACGTACGCTGTCTCATCTGTTGAATGCGTTAAATTTTGTTGCTGTTGCTGGGCCGCCACTGCATTTCCTTGCGAAACAGGACTGAAAATAAAAATTTTTATTTTTACATAATAATTATTTTAAATTTTTCTAAGAAATAAATCCTCCAAACCCTCCAGATTTTTTCCAGATTTTTGGAGGGTTATTTAGGTTAAATAGTATTACAATTGTAAACAATTGTAATACTATTTAACAATTGTTCACAATTAAAATATTTCTTAAGCAACGTTTATTATTAGGCCATAAAAGAAATTAATAATTATCTTTATTTACGTTTTTATAACAAACAATCGTAATTTTATTTTACTTACGATTCAGGAGGTCAAATTCTTCTTCTTACTTCTTCGACATTGTAATTAAAATGTACACAAAATATAAACACACTATCTAGCAGACAATAACAACTACACTTACTTCAAAATTTTTAATAACGGAAAATATACAGAGCTTAAAATGGATGTGTTCTGTTTTATTTATATTATTCTTGTTGATTTTGATGTGCATCATTTCTGATATAAGGCGTTTTTTTAAAATTACTTTCTGTGTTTTATAGTTGTTATTGTTTGCTAGATAGTGTGTTCATAGTTTGTGTACATTTTAATTACCCGACATAAGGAACGATCAATTTTAACCTAATAGACATACCAATATCGAAAAAATATGAAGAATTTCACTTCCTGAATCATATGGTAAAATTTTAAAATTACGATTGTTTGTTGTAAGAATATAAATAAAGATAATTATTAATTTTTTTTAATATTAGGCAACGTTTTTTAATAAACATTTTTAATTATTCTAAATTGTGTTATTATTTAACCTAAGTGGACCTTCAAGAATATAGAAGAAATCAAGTTTAACTATTTAATTATTTAAAATATTATTGAAATAATCACATGTTGCTTATTTACGTATTAGATCATTGTTTATTAAGATTTTAAAAGTAATATTTTAACCAAATCCTTTTTTGAGTTTACAGCTTGGTACTTAGAAGAGAAAAAAAAGAAAACTTACCATCCTTGCTGAGCGAGTATCGGAATAGCACCCTGTGGCATGCTCTGCGTCTGCGGCATATTCTGCGTCTGCGGCATGCTAGTTGGATGATTGGATTGCAAATTCGTGGGCAACGTGGCACCCTGTTGCGTCTGTTGCTGTTGAGCCGACTGCTGAGACTGCTGCTGGGACTGTGACGCCGAGGACTGGAAGTACTGCGGAGGCACCTGTTGCTGTTGGGGCGTCGGAACAGCGTAACCTGTGCCTGGACCCAGCGAGGGGTGTTGCTGTTGCTGTTGTTGCTGCTGTTGCTGCACTTCGGGGTGTATGGGCCCGTTTGTGTCCATGCTCATACCCTTGTCGTCGACGACTTGCTGCTTCACAGCCTCCGGTACAACGATGCCAGCATCCGTTACGCCGTACGATATGCAGACCTCGTTCGGATCCGATACTTTCGACGTGTTTATAGCATTCGGTTGATTCACCGATGTGTGGTCCAGATAGTCCATGCAAGTCCATCTTCCTCGCTTAAAGGGCTCCGTACTTTCGATTTTTACCACTTTAAACCTTTCATTCCTTCCTGTAATGAAAACCATATAGATTAACGTCTATTCTTTGATTAATTTGATTCTAGATAAATTTTTGAAAATTTTCATAAATTTAATTCTTGAATTTTTCTAAAATATACAATAAAGAACACTGTCTAAGGAAAAAAAACAGCATACTAACCATGTGAATGGACCTCTCTCAGATCAGCATCCTGTTTAGAATTGCTCGACAGCAAGTTAATAATATTGTTATCCGTGACGGAGGTAATATCCAGAGCATTGATATTGTTCTCGTTTGTCACATTATTGGCGTTGTTAGTTTCGGTGGATGGTACAATCGCCAAGCCATACTGAGAGCTCGTCGGTATGACCGGGGCCGTGCTTAGCGCCGCGTTACTGGTATTAAAAAAGACATCGTCTTTGGAGAAGGTGTCTTCTGAATAACTCGGTGTCTCGATGTCTGTCAGTCTAGAATGTTCGACGCTATTGTCTTCTGTATGGGATTCATCCAGGTCATCGTTCGAGTCTTCACCAGCGTCGTTACTCATGCGACAGCCGACCGTCACGCTGGTTATCTGGAAAGATGAGGTCTTCTTCGTCCGGTTCGCGGCGTTGTTCGTCGCGTTGAGCGTCGAGTTGCTTGTCACTATCGGGATCGCGCCCAATGACTCACCATGATGGTGGTGATGAATTTTACCTAAAATTCACAAATTTAATATGAATCATATGCAATAATGTTAGAAGTTTCAATTTGAAGGTATAATAGAGAACTGCTCGAATTAATAATATTCTATTTTATGCTACTGCTTTGAAGAAATACGCAAAAGAATCGACTAAACATTGTCACCGTACTTCATGTTAATGACAAACAGACATGCAAATTTATGTATACCCTTTTAGCAACGGGATCGATATTTTATAAAAAGAAATTCAAATTTTTATGATATTTTCCTTTGAAAGAGCGTATTTCACTTAGCAGAGTAATGTTCGTTAGCACGAAGTAGCAGTTCAAAAACTTCACGAAACTTCGCCCCCTGCGTAGACTTATCCTGCAAGATATATATCAATCGCGATTCTAAAAATAAAAGTTCGTGACTAAAAGGGTAAGAATGTAAAGTACGAAAAAACCTGAAGCTACCCACAAACATTTCAAAAATTACAAAAGAGTATTTTTGTTCTCCTGAAAATTCCTACAAATTTTGTCAAAATTTAAAATTTGATTGGTAAAATCCTGATTATACGTATCTCATTTCTCTCCAAAATATGTTGAAACATCAATCTCTACGAGCTACAAGATTCTTAGCAAACGTTCAACAAAAATTAAACACCGATAAAATCAGTCCAAATCTCACGCGATTTCGAACCAAGCAATGACTACTTTTCAGAAAATATTTTAAAAAATCACGGCTAACCAGGATTATCAATAGGCTCGCCGAGCCGTATCGTCTCAGTGGTCGTCCGGTGGACCGGGGCGGAAATCTTGCGGGCAGGCATTTGAGCAGCGCTACTGCCGTCGGCCGGCGAGATCTTGTGCGATGTCGGCTTCCTAAGGATATTGTCTGCCATGTCGTCGACCCAGCTGTGAGCGGCCGCCGCTTAGCAGGCGACAGGTGACTCCGCTCTCCCGCGTGCAGTGCTCCTCAGCTCCGACGCGCATAGTACACACGACATAGCGCCCGGTAACTGCACCCGGAGTTGACTGCAGCTTCCTCCTCGAGGTCGCTCGAGACGTGAGACTGAGAGGCAGGTCCAGTTTCCTAGAAAGAAGACAGATTTTTAGTTAGATCGTTGAATTAGTTTTTCTTTTGATCTTGATTCACTTCGCAGAGTGCTGTACTTGTTCGTGTGGTCATTTAAATTAAAGAGTATTCGTTACTTTATAAAACTTTCCGCTGAAGCTTTGTACTGTATTTTATGTAAATTTTTCAAAGAGTTACGCTAAAATAAGTTTTATTTCTTTAGAGTCTGGTACTGTCTTTTTACAGTTATTTTTACTAAATACTATTTAAAATTGTAGAAATAAGTTCTATTATATTTAAAAACAATATCATCAATGCAATCAATCAATTGAAACCTATGATTCATACTTCACTTATAATGTGATGAATCATATACAATATATCATTTACATATGGCAGGGTTATTTGCAAACTTCACCTTAAGTGAAACTTTATAAAATATGTTGAAACATCAGAACTCTAACTTAAAAATGATTTGAAAATAATTATGCAATTCTAAGAGAAAATTAAATTTTCAATTTCAACACTTAAAGTTATTTTGTTATCAGTATTGTATTTGTGCAACATGTGGGCACAGATTAAATGTTAAGATTTGATTTATAGAAGATATTCACACAAAAATTTTAATTAATATTAAACTTTTAAAACATTATATAAATACATTATAAAAGTTTTTACTATTCCATTATAAAATTAATTATTCATTAAAAGGCAGTACAGAAATTACATTTTCCTTTACGAAACCAACTAGAATAAAGATTGTCATAAAATTGAAAATATGAAACAAAGTGTTAAACAATTTTAAAAGAAAAATTGAGTGCATAAACAAATTTTTTATCAAATTCAAAGAGTTAAAAGATTAAAATATTTAATCCTTCTGATTGTGTTCATAGTAAAACTTAACCTCACTTTTCTATCAAAGAAATGCATTTCAATTATGTAGGCACATTTAAAAATTTTTAATATTAATTTTTTCAACTTTATACACGTTCAATTGAATGTTACTAATTAAAATCAAATATAAATTGTTTTATTTTAAACCTGTTAGTTGTATTGATTATATACAGCACTATCAATTACCTCAATTTATAACAAAAATATTCTTTTACAAAGTAGACTTCTAATGTTTATGGAATTTTTAACTGAGCAATCTCGATTTCTTATAGTATTTGACCACAAAAAATCACCACTCTTCACAATTTTATAACATTTCAGCTTTCAAAAGCCACAATCTAAACCACAAACTAATCTCTGCTACATCTAAACACTTTAAATTTTATACTTCAATGTAGATCTCTCAGTGCAACCAAAATAGATTATGTGAAAATATACAAAGTTTAGATACATTTTTGTCTGTATGTGTAGGGAGAAAAATCGATTTAGAAGCAACTAACTCTAAAATTACTAAAGTTTTTAAAAATACAAAACTAAAACTTTCTAAACAATCCCTTATCCTGGTGGAAATAGCCTCTTCTATAGGAGAAATACACTTTTCCTTCTGAGAAGACTGTATGAATTCTTGTTTAACGGTAACAATCGAATACCTGAGAAACTACACGACCATATTCAGTAATCATCAAAGCTAATCGCAAGGCACAGTCAAAGCAACGTGCTGAGTATTCAAAGACTCAAAAGCCAGCTCATTGAGGCAGTTTGCTCAGCGATAATTGAACCATTTAAAGCCAACATTGGGCTTACGGTACCTCCAGCAAAGTCGAATGGACAATGAGCCACCCACACAGGTCAGCAGCCACAAGAAAGGAGGCTCAAAGGACAGAGACTCTGCTCTAAAATTCAGCTCCTTCTTGCGTCAACGGGCGGCTGTGTGCGTGTCCCGTCCCTCCTCACTCACTCTCTCTCTCTCTCTCTCTCTCTCCTCGTACGTGCGTTCACCTAAACCGAACGTGATTTGAAAATCGATGTTTTCCTGTGTGCGCGCCGCCAAGAGCGATCGAGAGAGGCACAATAATACTAATTCCGCAGCGTGCTGCGTACATGACTTACCCTTCCGTGGCTCAACTGTCTTCCGTGTTTGTTCCTCTCCGATCAGCGAAGTTTCTCTCTCTCTCTTTCTCCCTCTCTCAGTGTATCCGTCGCTTATAACCTCTAGAGAGCGACGACGTCGGGCACTTCATCGGGGGGGACTTCGGTGTTTCTCCTCCTCTCTCTCCTCCTTCCTCGGCGACGGTGACTCTAGACACACACTCGCACTCTCTCGACTAGTCGGGGCTCCGCACCGAAAAATCGTTCTTCTCTCTCTCCTCCGCCTCCCTTCTTCGCCTCCCGTCCTGACGTTCTTCGCATGTGTGTTAAGTGTCTCGACCGAGAAGCGCACACGAGTGCGCCTGTGCGTGAACACGACTGACGGACGGAGCCGAGAGCGCGAAAATTACGAATGGAGCTGTTGTTGCCGAGAGCGAACCTGTCGGGACAACGCACACTTTTCTCCTTTTCCACGCGCCGCCCTCTCTCTCTCTCTCTCTCTCTCTCTCCTTCTCTCCTTCCCCTCCGATATATAGTGTATACACAAGGCACTCTCTCCGCTCGCACTCCAATTTCTCCGCAGGCACTTTCTATCTAAATTCTCAGCTTTCTACCGAGAAATCGTCCATCGCGGAAGACCTCGCGTCTTCTCCTGGGGGGACGAGCTGATCTGCGCTCGGTTCGGTCGTCGAGAGAGTTTGAGGTTATGTTCGACGGAGCAGTCGCTCGGACTTGTGGCGTCTCCTCTGCTGCTGCCCCTTCGGCAGACGGAGTTTAAAAATGGCGGATAAAGAGCAGGAAGAACGCATTCGTGGGACGTAGCGAGACGCAGACGGAGACACAACGAAATTTTCTATCAGATGAAAGAGAGCAACTGGCGGCGATGCCGACGTTTAGCAGCCTGTTATGGCTCTCCTCTCGCACTCGCGTTTCGCACTGGTGGCGGACTCTCGCGACACCGGCCTGTAGGCTACAAGGGCAAGAGCTGATTGGTGGCCACGGGTTTTTTCTTCTTTTTTTTTTTTTTTTAAATCGAACCTGCACTTCGATCTGCACTGTTTCGATGCCAGTCCTGGACTGAGGGGGCTCGAAGAGAAACCATCTAATCCAGGCTGGTGAAAGTGCCAAGGAGGGGATGAGTTTTTGGTAAAATCTTTGAACTTTCTCTTCCTATGCCAGTAGGTCATTTTTTTTTCGCCCTTGGTCCTACTTAAACTACCGGAAAATCTTTATCTACTTATACCTGCTGCTTCTATTTCCATTCTAAGTAAAGAACGTACCCAAAATTTGAGGAATCCTCCCAGGTATAGTTTTTGGGTAAATTTTAGTGATCTCAATAAAATTTTCGAATTGATGTATAAAGTCTACTTTACAATGCTCATAAATTCTTTTAATTTTAGATGCTATTGATGGGAATAATTTAAAGTATATTTGTTTGCGGAGCTGTGAACGATTTTGCGCGTTTCACATAAAAAATTTTGTTTTACGCAGCATTCATCATTGGTATCCAAAATTTTCCATCTTGTACCTCGATATGAAATAATTTAAGGAAGAAAACGAATCCCTATAGTTTAAAATCCGATGATAAACAAAGGAGATTCTAATGTTTTATCGATTACTTTTTAAAATTAACAATATCTGCACTCGTCGTGCTAAAGTTTGATTATTTTACGTATTACATATTACATATATTTTTCTGAGATTATCAAGCTTTAGCAAAATATAGTATAAACTATTTTTGAAAAAGTGGATTATTTTAATAGAACTTTATAAATATTTAAATAGAACTTCAAAAGTTTATGTTTATGAAAAATAAATGCATTTCCACAAGTAAAAATTAAAACAAACTAATAAAACATATTCTAAATAACTTTCGCAACAATACAGTTCATAAAAAAATTCAATAAAATACTTATCAAATTAAAAAACTTTTCCCCGAACCCATAAAAATTATCCCAATTTTTTCAGACCAAACTCGTCGCAACAAGTCACACGCCCGTCTCCCCCAAAACGGCCTCTTCCCTCTTTCTTTCCATAACCTTAAAATTGCAAGTCCCCCTTAAAATTCTCCTCAACCCCCCGCGAGCCACCGTCAAAATTCCCGTCCCCGATCGAGCCCCACATGAGCCCATCAGAATTCGAATCACCACCACGGCGGAGCGCGTAGAGCGACAGCAGTCCTCATGGATTACCCGGATTTCCGGCCTCGGAGACGCAAAACCAGCCCGATTCGCCGCCCCCCATCGATGAGTCACCACGCGACTATCGCACCCCCGAATCATGTGCAATTGCAATGACGCCTGCGGACGCGCGAACTTTTCCAGATGCTGCGGTAAGAGGGAAAGAAACTGGGGGGAGGATGGAAGTGGGGTTAGGAGGTTGAGTCCCGGAGTATTGGCGGTGGTATTTAAAATTTGAGGGGAGGCTCTTACACTGGGCGGTTTTGTCAAATGAACATGGAATTTTTTAGAGTAATTATATAATTTAGGAAAAAAGTTGTAAGATGCTTGTGCTGATGTATGGGTTTGGGACAGGGTTTATGATTTAATAATTTACTATTATTTACCGATTTATTTTGAAATATGCATAGTAAATCAGATCCTAATTCTACACTACAATAAAATACTTTTAAACTTAAACAATTTAAAATTTTTATTAATTTTTGTTGAAATATGTAATGTTAGTTAATTATTAATCTACAAATTAACGTTTACGTTCTAATAATTTTTAAATAAATCGCTTAGAAGCCCAATGCGCGTAAAAAAAGTTTTTTGAATTCCTTTATCTACCAAGAAATTCAGATTGAACTTACGTTTCCTTATTATTTCGCACAAATTCTCCAAATTTACAAACCATAGAAAACGTTAAAAAAAAAAAAAAAAAAAGTGGAACTAAATCAGCTTCCCACCTCGCAGGCTCAAAGAGGTCCTGCAGCCCGCGAAGCAGCCGTCCAGCCGGCTCGTGCCTGGACCGCAACATCTGCGGGGGCCACCGTCCGCGGGCCGGTCTGGGCGGCTGCGGGAGATGCCAGTGCGAGGCCGAGGACGCCTGGAACCGGTGCCTGCCGCCGCGTCCCCACGCCGACTGGCCCAGCAACTTCTACGAGCTCAGGCGGAAGTGGAGCGAGCACGCGAAGAGGCAGAGCTGCCCCTGCGACAGGTGGTGAGTTCGAAGAGAGGAGCTGTTTTTTTTTGGAGGGTGGTTAAATGTTTAGCGTGCCGTTGTTTCGCAGCAGAAGAATATCGGTGCTGCCGATGAGGATGGACGACAGCGGGGGCAGCTACGTGTGCGAGAATTGCGAGGTAATGATGGATATTGATTTGCATTTTACTTATAGCGGGTTTATAAATACACGTTTCAATCGGACAAGAATACAAATTTCTAATTGCATTAAGATTTTTTGTTTTATATTAAGATGGTACTATCACCCTTTAAATTATTTGTAAAAAATATAATTAGATAAATAGTACATTGGTACAGCCAAGTTTATTTATTTAATTACAGTTTTTACAAGTAATTTAAAAAATCTTTAAGGTTGCAGCACCCCCTCAAGTACTCTACATTTACATATAAAATTCCTTATATTATCAGACCTAAATGATTAAAAACTACAAATTTCCTTTCCAACCCCTTAATTCGCCTTGAATAAAAAAAAACCACGATTTCTACTCTGACTATTCCTCCCTTTCCATCGGCCGAAAACGCAAGTCTACACTGAGAAAAAACCATCGTCAATTCAAAAACCCCGGTAATCAATTCAACCACCAAGCTGTTGATTTGACAACACTGTGGTCATATGAACGATATTATAATCAATTCAATGAAACTGATGTTAAACGAACAAGCCTGTTGTTAATTTGATTACAAATTTGTAGTTAAATTTGAGCAATCACAAATCGTTGTCAAATTTGAGAACACTGTGATCATCCGAACGATATCATAATCAATTCAACGGAGCTGCTGTTAAACGAACAAACCTGTTGTTATTTTTTTCTGCTGAACTGTAGATAAATTAGAACGATCGCAAGTCGTTGTCAAATGAACGCTGTTGGCGTTGACTAAACTGTCACTATGTAGCGCCTATAGGCAATTGTTTTGGTGCGTTAGTGAGAATCGCGGGACTGCGAGTCAATGCACGTCAAACCATAACACAGGCTTATA
>UCOL01005284.1:0-12047 GCA_900474335.1 Ormyrus nitidulus | reverse complement strand
GATCCAAAATGGCTACCACGTATTCTCTGTTTTCAATTATTTCAATCAGTTTTTACTCGAAATTTGTAAATTCTGACGACAGATTCGTATTCAGCGACCTCAAAAACGTAGAATTAATTTATACAAGTTCTTTGAATATGTACCGAAAAATTCAAGCATTTTGAAAGCGATTAGGTTGACGATAATTCTGGCGCAGGGGGGTTAAATTGTGTTGATGAATTTTGACGAAACTCATGTTTTTACAGCTTATCTACATTTTTCACATCCTAACTGATGTTTAATCTTGTATAATTTTTAACAAACTATACCTGACATTTAACGAAGGAGGAAAATAGAACAAGTGTTATAGCCTTTTTTTAAAGTATAAACTCATACCTTAACTAACGTATTCTGGTCGTCCTGCTGCTGCTGCTGCTGCTGCAAAATCTGCGAGATCTGCTGCTGGAGCAAGTGCTGCTGTATCTGGGGCTGCTGATTCAGCGAGAACTGATCGGGCAGCTGCTGCGGGAACTGGTTGAGAACCTCGTAGAGCTTCGCCGTCGAGACCGGGGGACCGGCGGCGCCGGGCTGGCCCACGTGCAGGTCCGAGACCTGCTGCTGCAGGCCGGCCCCGGCGCCCGACGATCCCACGTGCATCGTACTGTGGAGATTCGCTTGCAGCGAGACGCCTTGATCGATAATGCCACCCGAGCCAATGACTTGCTGCTGCTGCTGCTGCGTGGAACGCGACCCTGCCGATGATTGATGACTCAAGAAGACGTCATTTGCCTGCAATGAATTACGATATTTTATACGTTGGAGGGGCTGAGAACGGAAGAAAAATATCGGGAGACTTGTGGGATGAGTGAGTTTAGCGGGAGAGCTGTAAATATTAACTCATTGACCCCTCGATGGACAGTGCGAAGTAGGGTTGCCTGCATTATCCATTTCATCAGCTTGTGATAGATGGGCTCATACGTGTGTGTACACGTTGCAGGGAATATTAAAAAGGTATATAGTTGCAGAAAAAAGACCTTATTTTGTCAATTAATTATTATTAACGACATTGTCGATAAAAGAATTGTTGAAAAATATTGCCTAATATAATTGTTTTGAAATTAGAAAAGCATTAAACATTCTTCGTATATTTCAAAGTCTATAAGAATAATTAATCTTGTAAATTTAAATTAACGTTTTTCTTTATTTATAATATTTAAAAACTGTAAATTAATACGTTATAAACAGAACATGTTTTCTCTTGATGGAAAATTTAATCGATTATTTGGATAAATATTTTCATGTGTGAATTATTTTGCCGAGGGAAACGGGCAAGCCTAATTAGAGGTAAATTATTAGTGGGTCAATGAACAAGAAACTTATTTGACATATCAAACATCCTGCAAATATCCCTGAATTTCCCTCACTTTAAAAGTTTTACTGATAAAACTCAATAATCGTATTAATATATTTTCAGTAATAAAGTTTAATCAAAAAATAATTTACATTTACGGAAAATGCAGTGAATTTTAGCTTAAAATTTTACGCTAATTTATTTTATATAATCATTCGTGATTATACAAACCTGTTGTTCTGTTATGGAAGAGGCGTATTGTTGCGAGTCAAAGTAAGCTGGCGCTGCTGAATTAACTTCATTTGATTCTGTGACTTCGTACTGATGTTGAATCGTTGTACTAGATATCGCAGGTAGAACTCGCTGCGGCGAAACGTTAGAATCTGCAGTTTATAAATAGAGGATTTTCTTTGTAATACAATTTTATAAAAAATGTATTTATAGATTTTTTATATTTATTTTTCAAATAAATTCAATAACTGGAGTCTTTTCTGTTGAGAGCTTATTCAAGAAAAAGAGGACGTCATGCAGCTTGCCTTCATTTCTTTTAAGATGAAATAAGCTTTGTGTTTCGTAATATGAGAATAAATATACTGAACTAATAATAAATTAAAATTGACTCAATGATTCGAGCAACAGTGAGAGAATATTTACTTAAATTCGAATATTAAATAATATTTCATTAAATAGAAACGTCACGTTTAAGTTACTCAAATTTATATAAAGTTTATACTGAAATAAAATGAATATGTGTATCTTCAAACTCATATAAATAAAATTATGAATATTAACAGAACCTGATCATAAATATAAAGAGAGAATTATTACCCTCATTATTAGTTATCATTTTGAAATTAATTTTGAAATGAAAATAAGCTATAATTTTGATAATGGTATAATGGAGTTCGATATAAAATCTGACAATTCTCGATGAAATGCCTATTAAATTAAATCACACAAGTTGTATGAAGCGTACTATGCAGTTCTCGTCATTGTTGCGTTATAGCGAGTAAACTTGTAGTTCAAAGTAATTAAACGTTTAAGCACCGAAATCCGATCAGGCAACTTTGTCGTAAATATAATTTAGTTTACCTTTCGTATATGCAAAACTTCAGAAAAGGCATTTAAATCTTAGATTCAGTATTTAAAGTGCTTAAAGAGAAGAAAAGAAGTCTGAATCTATCTTTGAGACTTTTTTAGGCTCGCATTTGAATTTAAAAAGGGCAAATCGACTTTCGTCTCTTTTCCAACCCAGATATTTGGGCAATTGTAGGAGGTTTAAGGCGCTCTTCAAGAATCATTTTGAAAGCCAAGGAATTTAAGGTGCGTGTAACCGTATAATTCTCAAATGTGAAGATATCTTTCAAACTTTCTTTTCAATTTTAAAGCTAACGATGACGGTTAAAAAGTTTGAAATAAGTAGTTTAAGAATTGAATTTCAAGGCATAACGGCGTATGCTGTCGGGCTAATAGATTTTTTAAGAATTCGTAAAAAAAAATGTAAAGATGAGATGACATTTTATAACGGTGTTTAATAAATCTTTAGAATTCTTCCAGAAAATCGTATATTTAATCTGTGCAACTCAATTTTTTTCTCTCTTGAAAGGAAATCAATACTTGTCATTTTAGAAACTAGTCATTTTCACGCAAAATATACACATCTCTATAAAATTTTCTTATTTAATTTGTTTCAAATTCATCAGAGATTAATTTAAAGTAAATGTCGTTTCCTTCGATAAAAAGAACTCCTGGAAATAGATATTTAGAAAACTTAAAAAACCGATGTAGGCCAATTATTTTGTCTATTTTCTATTAACAATTTTTGTTCGAGCAAACTGAAAAAAACAGTATAGAAAAGAATTGAAATCGCACTAAAATCTCCGTGGAAAGTTCCAATTAAAAATTCGCCCTCTCGCCGCGAAACGACTCGCGGAAGCAAGGCAATAAAAGTAGAAACAGTCGGGGTACGGTCGGGCAAACGTATACTTCCTCGGTCGGCTATATTTGCATCGCAAAGCCTCACCTTGGCCATTGAAGACAGTGGCGTAATCGATTTGGGTGATGGAGTACGGTCTCTTGGCGGGCTGCTGCTCCTCCCCCTTGTTCTCCTGGCTGGTAAAAAGCGCCTGCTGCTGGTAGGACTTGCTGGCGGGACCCAAGTTGGGCGCGGGAATCGTGTGGATGGGTCCTTTGTCGTCGTCGATGCCGCCGCGGTGAGTGGCGAGACTCGTCAGCTCCTCGGACAGATGGTAGTCCTGTGGACTGTATTGCGGTTGGGGAACTTTGCCGATCGATGGGAACTGCTCTTTGACGGACGGGCCGATGCGCTGCGACGTCAGGCCGGCGAAATTGCCCGGCGTGCCGATGAAGCCGAGGTTGCCACTCGGGGGCAGCGGGTTCTTGTAGCTGCTCGGGAGCACGTTGAACATCGGCGACGGGAGAGGAGGAGGGGGCGGACCCGGCGGCCGACGGAATCTGAGGGCGCAAAAACGGATAATGGAGTCGGGAGGCTGTTATTAATAGGCTGTCGTCCGATTCTCGCTGGTTTTCGAGCCTTTGGGAATGATTTTCAATGATTTAACGGGGGCTCGAACGGATTAATCATTTTTATAACTTTTTTTCTGTTGGGAGCTGAGCGGATAAAAATTTTGTGGTCGCTGGGCAAACTCTTTTGCAAAAAAATAAATATCGACTGTTCATTTATTTCGCGATTGAATTTTAAAGCGTTCATGTTTTAATGATGTCGATTGAAATAAATGCATTACTTTTTATTTAAGAATTATATTGATGATAATCAGAGAAAAATAATGGATCAGCGATTACTGCTAAAGTCGGATAGGATTTATACGATGAAGTGGATAAGTCGGGGGCAATGCAAATTTCTTTTAATCACTTAAGTTTTACCTCTTCTTGTTATAAATCTGTAAAAAGTACACATTTATCTTGTTCCGACTAACAGACTTTGTTAATTGCAAGTATGGGTAATTATCATTAAACTTATCTGCTCCTTGAAGTAGGAAATGACAAAATCTCGTATTAAAATGTCATATTCTACCAGTAATCTTAAATTTGATGTAAATTGTAAAATAAAACTACTAAAATATAGTTTAATCCACGTAAATAATTTTTGAACTGAATAACCAGTAGGGCAAGCAAGACAATGACAAAGTAAGCTCACTTAATTTTGAATATTCAAAGCTTTTATTTGAAATTTATATTGCTCGTATTTCCACATGTTTTTGACGTACTGCAGTATTTATTACGTACTTGCACTTTTTACCAAGAAAAATATATAGTCGAGCTCGTTTGCTTAACCAACATATTGATTTTCTTCAAGCCAAATATTTGACCAAATAACAATAACAATCGAAGGAGTGAAAAAATCTTACACTTTATTGAAATTTTTAATAAATAAAAATAATAAGTAAAATAAGTTTTAAACTTTTAATCGAACAATGACAATCAATTTCGTTGTTTACTCTTCCGATTGAAGAAATTGAGAAATATAATATATCGAGTAAATATTTATCACGGTTGATCGCGCATGCAAAATAATATACATTTCCGTTTCGTTACCCTCGCAAGAAATACAGCTTTGAAAGAGACTTCAGTGTTACTTTTACGAAAGACTATTTTCCCCGCTGTGCCAATACGATGGTTCATGCGCGTGTTGCGAGATTTTAAAGCGCAACCGGCAGTTCCCCTTGAATCACACTTTTCCCCCCGCAGTTACAAAGTAGCGAAATGATTCATATAACCGTCGCGAAAACCGCGCGAACGAAGGAACTCACCTGTAATTAGGCGGCTTAAGCAGCGGCCTTTTATGAGGGAAGTTCCCGGCGATGTGGACGGAATTTCCCATAGGTGGTATTCTCGGACCTGGAGCCCATGATTTTTTGAAAATCTGCGGCGGCGGAAGCGGCGGCGGCGGCGGCGGAAGATGAGGTCGTCTGAACTTGTATTGCGCCTCCGATAGACAGATCACAGACAGAGTCAGCAGCCAGCACAGCCAGCTCGTTCCCTAATGGAAGGAAATCATTTATTAGGCTTGAATTTTTTAAGAGGGCGCATACGGCGAAATATTTCTTGTAAAAAGTTTGAATGGGTTAAATTTAGAAAACGTATTTTAAAAATTTTTCACATTGCACATCTTACAATAAATTGAACTTTATCCAATTTAGATTTTAACGTTGTTTGTAGAAAATTTGAAACAATTTACAATATAAATGATTTTATCTATATAGCTTTATTCGCTTTAATCCAGTGTTGAAAAAGTTAAATTGAGCCTTCATAATCGATTTTACTCAATGCGAGACTCAATGTCTGTGAAAGTTCAGGATTTCGTTTTCACAATGAAGCGGCACATGTTGTAAATCTACGTGCGATGATGCCTGACATTTTAACGTTGCAGAAAATAGAAACATGCGGATGATTTGCTATCTTTAGAAGTTTTCTAGAAAGTAATGTTTATGGTATTATATATGGTTTTTTCTTTAGTTACACGAGAAAGTTTTTAAGACACGTGTTTACTCGGAATGATTTATATCAAAGTAATTAGAGTATATTGCGTATAATACCAGCGCGATAAAAGCAGTTTCTTTTCCGATATAAAACACCTAAATCACGCTACTTAAGCGAACAGGAAGATTAAAGCTTCAAAAGTATTTGTGCTCGTTTTCAATATTTGAAACGCTTGACTGATTACTGAATATGTACACTTCAGTATTTTAAATTGAGAAGAGAAGGATAAAACTCGAAAATTATGTAGTTTACTCAGCATATTTATAAAAATTACAAAAGAGAGGCTTGAATTTAAGTCAATATTTAACTAATAGTAACAAATAGTAATAGTAACAAAAAATCTTGTTTCGACGTGTATTATTGAAGATAAAAATGTAGGTACAAATTTTTTGCGTAATTCATTTGTCGAAAAAGACAAAAGACCCTTAAATGGAAAAAGTTTGTGGCGATTTGCTGAAAAAAAAGCAAAGTGCCTAACTTTTTCCTGCTTTATTTTTTTAAATAACCTCATAAATAACGGGATAACGTCCATCACGCGCGATTCCTGCCATAATTTCCAGAAATTTCAGAGTTAACCGTAAAAAAGTTTCGTCATTTTCCGGTCCCATTTTTTTTTTCCTGCTCCCCGCGATTAAAATTCAGATATAAACTTCGAACGTTACTTTAAATACATTTTCTCCACAATTAATTACGCGGCGAGCAAAAAGGCAACACTGTAAATCTGGCCTAAGACTTTCATCGATCTCGCAAAAAGTGTTCCCCGGCGATGCAGGCAGCTTTCCCGCGAGTCGAGCTCCGCGGCGGCGGCAACGAAAAAGAGAAAAAAAAAACTGAAAAAAAAAGTGACGGAATTCCCACTAGATGAAGAAGCTGACGGCGACAGCTCGTTAAAGGCCCCTCTAACGTCGCCGCTATCCAGCGAGGTTCCAAAAACGGAAGTCGACTAAACGGTACTGCATATCTAAGTATATGTTGATAAACAAGTCGCGTACAGCCTTGCCGCGCGTCCCTCTCTCTCTCTTTCTTTCACGCACTTGACAGGCGGTATCCAAGAGTTTATACGATCGCGAGGCGCTTGTACTCGGAAGTGGGCCGCTGTGCCACATTGACTCCGCGATCGGGAAAAGCGCGTCGGGGTAAGCGACTGATCAGCAGCTTCTCTCGCGCGAGAGGAGCAGGGAGGGGGGGGCGGGACGCATGACTCGGATGAAAAAAGTATACGCCGTGCGGGTTATTGATTGAACCGATTAGAAAATCTGATGTCCAGAGGGGAAAGGGGGGGAAACCTTTTCGGAAGCTTTTTTGTCCCGATTTTTTGTACGATTCATTTTTTAAAGAGTGAAGGCTAATCGATAGGAGGTGTGCTTCTTCTTGGGATTTGTATAGAAATGACACGAGGCTGTGTCTGGATTATTGCTGCCGCGAAGCGAGGCTTCCTGTGGGCTGCTAAATGAGAGTTTTGAAACGGTGTTTCTTGGCAATTTTTTCCGAAACGTTACCTTTTAAAAAAAAGATAATTAAGTAGTGCTACTGACAGCGCGCAATAAAAAATAATTGACTTTCTACGCTTTATTGCTTGGATATTTTCGAGAACAACACTAATCAATTTTTAATAAAAGAGGCAATTTAATAATTATTTGAAATAAGTAGAAAAGTTTTATTTATAGAATAATACTTCATTATGAATTCTAAGAAAAGATGTATGTATTTTCGAGTTTTTTTAACTTTGTAACGGTAAAATGTAAAGGTCAGTGTTAGTCTACTTTCTGTCCATTTAATTTTAAAAGACTTAAAATAAATTCATCGAATTCTTTAATTCTTAACAAAACTGAAAAAATTTATTATTTATCATGAATATAAAATAAGGGTAAAAAATGTATTTTTTTAAACATAAAATTTAGATCTTGAAAAATGCGGTAATTAATTGAAACGCTCAACATCTCCTTGTTTTCAATAAAATTTTTATGATATTGAACCAGCGTTTAATTAATGGTCTAAATCCTTCCTGTATTTACTCGTGTAATAGCAACAATCTTTGATTTCTAATATGCAGTTTCCGGTCAGTAACTTTTTGAAAGACAGGTCAAGGTATTGCCTGTGCGTTTCTCTGATTATCGATTATAATATTGAATAATAGGTATGCATATTACACACTATATAGATGTACGCGATTCAATAACGTTTAATATTAATCAACGAGAGCGTTTCCCTTAAACATTATTAAATTGAAAATTTAATTACTACAGTAATTAATTTATAATTAGTTTTCCAAAATATCGTTTAATAAAATATCAAAAGAAATTTAACATTCTATTCCTCGAGCGAATCCGCAACCAGGAATCCATCGTCCGAAAAAGCGCAGG
Source organism: Ormyrus nitidulus (assembly GCA_900474335.1). NCBI lineage: Eukaryota > Metazoa > Arthropoda > Insecta > Hymenoptera > Ormyridae > Ormyrus > Ormyrus nitidulus. Next base: position 3,833 of record UCOL01005284.1, on the reverse strand, counting down.
AATCTTCGAATAAAAGCACATCATTACAGAAGAATAGCAGTAAATTACTGACCTTCATATTGACTCCGAAAGCGGCTCGCGCCTCTCAAGCCAAGGTCTCTCGTTCGTTGCACACTCAAACGATATTTACGAAAAAAATTCCTCTCTCGAGATTAGTCGACTCGGAAGCGCTTGGCTATTCTGCACGCAATTAGGTCATTGTCCTTCATTTATACTTTCCGGAGCTGGTCTCGACTCCTTCCTCACCTGTGCGTGCTCCTCCTCCTCCCCTCCCTCCCCCGGTCGCTCTCGGCGCTCGCGTGTGTTCACTCTCTCGAATATAGCATATATCCGAACAGCTCGCTAGCGCGCGTCCGCATGGCGCCTGCACACGGCGCACAGCACGCGTCCGTCCGTCCGTCCGTACGTCCACGCCGAGCGAAGCAAATCGCGCCGGCGGAGAGCGCGCGCGGCTTCTGATCTAACACTCGGCAAGTCCGGTTGACCGACTTGGGAGCCCGAGAAAACTGGTATCTCTCGCTCGCTCGCTAGCTCGCTCCTCGGGCCGCTCTTTCTCTATCATCGCGTAATTGTCGTCATTCCCTTATTTTTACCGTCGCGAGAAAGGCACTAATCGCGCCGATTCTTTCTCCCCTCGGCAGCACCTTTTTTTCTTTTTTTTGCCGACAGATTCAAGAGTCAATGCGCTCCGGCGCTCCGATTAGGATTTTGAACGACCTTGCTTTTGTATGAAGCTCGTTAGCCTGCCCGCTCGGCTTCGGGGTGTGCTTGGTCGGCGCTCGCGGATTTCGATCGATCGCACACGAGAAAATAGAGAATTTTACATATATATATATGGAGCGGGCGATTTTTCTGGTCTCTGCGGGTCTCGAGATTAAGATAAGTTGCAATCGACATTTGCAAGAGTGAAAACGGGCAAGGCGTAGTTTAATTTTCACTTGCTTGGGAAAATAAGACCAACGAGGGAAAAAATTTATTAACTGAAAGTTGTTTCACTTTTGAATGTAAAAATGTTGAAGAGTAAAGTCTCTTTCAACGGCATACTTGTTAATTAAAAATCGCCGTATCGGACTATTTAACGTCTATTCGCCAAACTTAATTAAAGTAACTTTTGAAAGAAAAATCTCTGAAAAAGAAAAATCTCTGAAGGTATCAATTGAATAAATTTGCAAGTTAATTTTATTTTAATCTTATTTTACGTTTAATTCACGGTTTCTATATTCTTATTTATATAATTATGAACAATGTCAGACACCTTGTCTCAAATTTTGAAAATGAAGCCTTATAATAATAAAAACAAAATTCATAACTAATTAATATAGGTGCATCATTCTGTCATTAATAATAACAGGAATTCATATTACTTTCGATATAAACACAAAAACATACTTACATTTTTTTTCAGGGAGGAATTAAATTTAAATACTTAAAAAATTCAATTGCTTTTTACTTCGCATAAATTGTAGAAAGCTTATAGTTTCACCTAAAATTTCGCATGTACTTGCAGAGATAAATTTAACTTTTGCAGCCATGAACCTAAATATTTAATACTATAAAAAATTAAGCTTATGTTGCCTAATGCATAAATAAATTCATAAAAATTGTTGTCTCACATTCCAATATCGGTTGGAGTTATTTGCGAGACTTTTCCATATAAATTATCAAGCTATAATTTTTAATCATAATAATAATTACTAGATAAAATTTAATTTCGCTTGCGATTCATATTAATAAGGTGTTTCCGCGCATATGCTTCGGACAAATGCAGAGGTTAATATATATGAAACAGTCCAAGCGCAATTTAAAAACCAGATAATACTTCTCAAAAGAAAATTTTATAATGAAAACTTTAAAGTGTTAAAATCGAAAACTGTATCAATTTCTGATTTTATAAAATATACATGCTGCGTCTCGTAAATTGAACGAAAAAATGTGGACTATTATAAAATTAATATTTTTAAGAAACTTCAATATTTACTTAAAATTAAATATATGGAAGCTTTAGAATTCTCTAAAATAAGCTAAATTGGATTTAAATTAACTTACGACTATTATCAAAGATTCAAAATTAGGTGGAAAATTCTGATTACTAATTAAATTTTAATTTTAATTAGAATACCAAAATGAATCCAATTTGAATTTCTCATATGTATGACTTTCACAAGGTTACGTTAGTAAGTACTATTGAGATAATTAAAATTGCTGCAGTAAGAACTATTTTCTCGCTATATCATTCGTTATGTTAAATCAAATAGGAGACAGTATATTAACAAAAACATAATATTAGATTACTTTATCATACTACTGTAATATGTCTGCAGTTTGCTTCATCTCATGTGCAATTAACTATTTTACTTAATGACCGACTATTTATAAATCATATCTCAAATAATCTAATTTCTATTTAAGGTCTGAGTAAAAAAATCTTATTTTACAAGATAAAATTTATTCTTCCGATTTTCAATCGTTTATAATTGTAATAGAATTCAACTGACTGTAGCGCCATGACTTACTTATGAATATGGAACAGCAATATTACTCAGTGGGTTCTTCGACAGTACCGTTTTTAATCTAGTTCTATGCTAAGTAAATTGAACAAGGGACAGATTTATAAAATTTCTTAAGCAAACGAGATATGCGAATCCTTTTGACGGTCAGATTCATTGATAAGTTAAATATTGAACCGAAAGAGAGAATTGCATCTCGTACTTGGATTTCTCGATGTTAAATAAACTTTGTGTTACGACAGAAAGTCCGATAGTTGATTCATCAAGACTCTCTAGTCGAATGTGATCCAAGTTTGTTGTTTACCTGATTCGAAAATCGATCGCTGTTTTTCTTACGGATTAATTATCTAGAAGGTCCTGCTGGCGTGATGCTTGCAAGTCAACTAGATTGATTGACGATAAAAAGCAAACTACTTATTTTAAGAACGCAAGACAATTAGGTGCAAGTATTTAGTGCACTTTTCGAATTATTCTGATAAAAATCGATTTCTCGTGCAAAACTTTTTAAACTTCTTGGTAAGTCCATGCGTGTTTCGTTTGTAAGGTATGATTTGTGCACGTAACAATTGTACATATTGTTAATATAAATAATAGGTCACTTTTACAGAGCATTATAAATGTCTTACATACATATTTTTGAATGAAAGGAACAAGTCTGAATTAAAGTACAGTTTTTATTTAAAATAAAAAATATTTTTTGAAAATTAATATATAATTTAAACGGTGCTTTTTTCATAAAATTTTTAAGCTGAAAACAATTCTGTATATAGCAATGTTAACGATTTTTTCGGGAACTTTTATCTACATATCAATTTAACCAATGTTAAAATATTTATAATATTTAAAGGTACGAATTTTATGTATATAAATCAACCCATATCATTTTTCGTAACTTCGATTTTTTTAGCTTCTAATCCTTGGATAATTAGTAGCGTTCGTTGAAATGTGATTAAATAAATTAGAATTGATACTTCGTGTTATAGAGATTATTATATCATTTCCATTTTTGGGATGACTAATTCTGATTAGAGCTTCGGGAATCCACCTTTGTATAACCCGAAAATGTTTTATCCGCTTCGTCGCTTCGTGCACTATCTGGTATTTTAAACTGCATTTCTATCCGTTAATGAGATTCCGCGCGACACTGGTTGCCGTGTGAAGGTAGTTGCTACAAGTTTTAGTGTCGGATTTCAAGTGATTATACGACATACCATTAATAATTTTGCTTCCTCCTAGAGGAAGCTTTGTTATAGTAATTTTTGGAGTTGTTCGAAAAAACTGTTATAATTGTATTTTAAGGTGTTAATTAGTAACAAGAATAATATA
>UCOL01005283.1:0-12054 GCA_900474335.1 Ormyrus nitidulus | reverse complement strand
AGTTTTACCTGTAGCCCTGTAGTAGACTGGAGATGGTCCCTTGAGATAAATTCGACCGGCGGCTAAGTTGACGCTCGCGTGCGGTATCTCTTTTGAGTACAATACGACTAATTGGTTTTGTGTTTAAAACAGTGAGACAATAAAATTGGCGCAATTGAATAATGACAATTTACGATATGATTTAATACTATATTTGCGCGATGGAGAATTAATTCTTATTTCCAATTAATGATGGTCAATTCGCTCTATGCGAAGAATCAATATTTAATTTGGTATTTAATTTGTAATATACCGTAAGTTCGGTTGAAAATAACAGCGAGTCTGTCGCGAACAATTTAATAATACTTGCGCGAATCTAGCGCGTACAATTCAATAATAATATTCCAATCAATTTGTAAAAGAACGCGGCTCAACAGAACGGCGTAGTGACGCAGCGGCTGACCGATATACGCAAGTACGGTACTGTTCAGGCGTCTTTTATAGGGCTAGCAACACCTATACTTCCCATTGTTTCGGTTAATCCGAAAGGGAAGAGTCACAAATATCGTTCAATTGGTAATGGGGGTAAAAAAATTCTTCGATGGCAGCTGACCGGACATCGAGACGAAAATTTGTCTCCCTCTCTGCATAAGCGCAGCGTTCCGCATCGGTAAAGACTAGGAAAATCGGGGGTTCCTTATCTGGTTATTTGTACATGGCTTCTTTCTTGTCTTATTAGATGGATTTAAAATATTTATTTTTCTTATACTATGCTTATGGTATATCACAATAGTTCTATGCGTTTAAATGAAAATATACTACAAGAAGAAAATAAAAAATTTTTAATAAATCAATAATCAATATAAATTTGGTCTTTGCATTGTAAAAATGAAAAGATTATTCGAATGATTCTGCAAAAGACACAAATGGAGGTACGAACTCTACGACGAAACCAAAGAAACCAAGCCATGAAGTTATATCGTGCTAGAGGAAAAGTAAAAAGTGCTCTCACATTAATTGCTCACGTAAAGCAGCGCAATTTAATCTCTGAAAGAGTTTCATACATATTGGACGTAAGTGTAAAAGAATAGAGTTAAAGATTTTATGTTGTCATGTGATAAAACTGTATAAAGTTATAAATTGATCTTTTTCAGATAATTAATTATGTAATATAAGTTTTTATTTATTAATATTTATTTGTGAATGCATCATAATTATTATCTTTGAATTAATGACATCGTGGCATAGATTTATTTTTATAAATAAGTTTTAATGTAAGAACGTTATCATCAATCATGAATCAATTATTTCAGTAAAACTAGATTTATTGATGTACTGCGTATTTTATATTTTATACTTTATACAAGTTTATGAAAATAATAAATATTTATTTGAATAAATTAAATCCATTTGAATTACAAATAATAAATCTCAATGAATCGTACAGTATTTTTAAAACTTTTTAATTTATATGTTAAGATAGTTTAATTTCATTTTTGTATTTTAAAAAACATATTGTCCTTCATGACAAGATCTTTTTATACAGTTCTTTGTAAATTTTATTTAAAATTGTATTTTTGTTTCTAAAAGTAAAAAAGAATATTCAAATAGTTCAAAATAAAATTACAAAATCTTTTCTATATATAAAATTTTTCAATGTTTAATTTTTTTTATAAATTTTGCATTTATAAACTTAACAATAATATAAAATAGTATAATATATACAATTATTTAAAGAAGTTTACTTTTTTATTAATAACAGGCAAAATAAGTGCTTATAAAAATAATAGCATTTCTAACATAAATACTGTAAAAAAATTTTTTTTTAGTTATATATAAAGCATAGTGAATTTAAATTATTTAATTGTACAACTTTATATTAATTTTATTTTTTTAAATTCGTCCATAATATGTTTAATATTTATTTTGCTATTAGAAATAAAAAATCTTGTTTTCACATTATAATTATAGGATGCAGTCCCTAAAGAAGCCAGTAACCTTTTTCTACGTTTATTAGCTTCCTTTTCCACCATCCATAAAGAAATTTGCTACTACGTTACATTTTTATTCGCCAAAAGCGTATAATTATGTTAGAAAAACTTTTGTAAAATATTTACCTCATCCGATTACTATTTCAAAGTGGTATAGAAACAATGAATTTACGTCTGGAAGAAATAGAGCAAGTTTAGAAACAATTAAAAGTAAAGTTACGACTATTAAAAATGGGCCAAATATGGATTCTGTATTATGCAATTTAGTGTCAGAGAATATGGATTCATAGACGTTGGAGAAGTCAAAGATGGAAAAGAAGCTGAAAACGTTTTTCTTCTTATGATTGTTTGTGAGAATGGGAAATTTAAGATTACTATTTCACATTATTTTATACAATCTTTAAGTGGGGATGACAAGGCTCAAATTGTCATAGAAAATTTTTTGTGCTTTGCATGACACTGGTATCATTATTACTTCGCTTACCTTCGATGGTTTGCAGTCAAATACGGCAATGTGCAGTAAATTAGGTGCTAAAGATAATTTAAAAGAAAGTGGGCATTTTTATTTTCCACATCTTGTTAGAGGCGAAAATGTTTTTGATAAAAATTTAATCTGAATAGGTTGTTTGCCTAGCGGGCCGAAAGTACCATTTTCCCGCCCGGCGCCGGATTAAGAAAGTTGAATTTTTGGCTTCGCTAGGCAAAAAAATAGTTTACGCTCCTCGGGAGGTAAAAATGACAAGCCCACAGCTCGTGTTTGAGACCCTCTCCTTCAGTTTGGGTGTCAATTTACACCAGCTCTGAGCTTGTGAATTCTTTACCTCTCTAGGTGAATGTACTAACGAATTTCTACAGCTAAAAGGACTTTAGTACAACTTCTGAACAAATATTCGCTTTCAAGAAATAGATTTTAAATTCTTTTAATGATTTATTATTTAATTTTAATTGTATATTTATAAAAGATTTACAAAGTAAATTAATAAATAAAACATTATTTAACATTTACCTATGGTTTTGACGTTAGAAGTATTGTCAGTCCCGATTGCATATACATATAAAAAAAATCTATATTTATAACATATAATTTTTCTATAACTATATGTAGTATTGTTGATTTTTTTGTAACAAGTTAGGATAGATATAAGACCGCCTCAGGGGATGAAAAATAGATTAAACGTTAGTATCAATGTTAAAATTCCAGTTAAATAAATAAAAATTTCAGTTTTCAAAATTTTGTACATAAGTGGTTATTAAAAGAATTACACGAAATTTTAATATCGCAGTAGATAAGTATTTCTATAATATTTAGCAATAAATTATGTTTTATTAAACTTACATTGATAATTATATTTAACTATACTATTTAGCATGCAATGCATTGTCTCTTCCAATAAGATTTTAAAAGAACCAATTTACACTTCTGATTTAACGTCGACTTTTATACTAGCTTTCGAATATTCTATAATGGTTTACCAATAGCGGCAAAACCTTTATTGCTTATAAAATTCATATTTTTTTAATGAAAAAATAACTGATTTTACAATTTTGTTGTGCTAACAATGCATCGTAGGCTACTTAAAAAAAAAAAGAACAAAAAGACTAGAGCAACTTGAGATATTTGTACATAAAACATTGGATATACATATTCTACGTATTTGCTAAAAGAAATAATTGAACAGAGTAAAACAGCCAGTAGATAGATTAAGCCTAATAAATTGATAATTTTCTAATTAATAATATAGCTTTCTATTATAATAAATAGACCCATATAAAAGACAGTATTCGCTTCTTTAAAATGATATCTATAGTGAATTAAGAATTCGTCATTTATTAATGAAACTATGATCTGTCCATCTTCTGACTATTACCCATCTATTGGCTGTGCTACACTATCCTAGTAATTATTCATTATTCTTTTTTAATTTTATAACAAATAGTCTGATATTAAATTTAATAATAAATTTTATGTAAAATTTATAGTCATAAAATTTACCTCACAGACTCGATTCAACTTCTAATCTAACTAATCTATCTTACCTCTCAAAATCATTCATAATACTATAAAAATTTACACCCAGTATTAATTACTAGATAAAAATAATACCAAAAATAGCTTTTAGTAAATGTTTCATTCGGAAGCCGAAGTGGCATCAAGCAACCTTTAATAAAAATGAATTTGTATAAAGTTTCCGGGTAAAGACATTATATCTTTTAAGTGGTTATTAATGCTACTAATTTATCGAAATAATTTCTCTTATCAATTGTGAATATTTTTTTCCACGAAACTATATACTTCACCGCAATCAGACTAGCATACGCAAACTCATAAATTTGTCTAGATTAGAGTTCATATCATGGCGTGCCTCCTAATATGATGCAATAGAAGTGATGTCGTGATATTGGCTTAATATGGATTAAACCATTCACCCAACTTGTAAAGCCTATGCTTTTATCGGCAACTTGTACAAATTCGATATTAAATAACGCATTCTCTTCAAACTTGTTCGGAGCACATCAGATCCTTATTGTGCATGTCTTTGTCACAAACATATACTTTCTCGTCGTAATGAGAACTAGGCCTGATCACTCCTGCCAGTTCTTCGACAATTTCCTCACGCCTGCGTCCTTTTGTTTCAGGCAAGAGGATGTAGTTGAATATGAAACTGCCGGCGCAGAAAGTACCAAGAAGAAAAAAGCATCCTTCGATACCGATGAGTTCCATCAAGGGACCAAAGAGCATCATGACTGCAAAGGCCATGAACCAGAGGAAAACGAAGCAGCAGGTATTGGCGAGGCTGGCCACGTCTACACGGAACACCTCAGAGACGATGACGAACGGGGCTGGACCCATACCCAGGCAGTACGTGATCATATATAACGACAGCGCGACGATTGTTATCCAGGAAACAACACTCACGTCATACTTGGCGTTCTGCAGATAGCAAAACGAGCCGACGACTAGATGACAGAGGCACATTCCTCCGCAGGAAATAAGAATTAGCGGGCGACGACCCGCTCGCTCCATCAGGACGGTTGACAAATATGAGCCAAAGACCTGAATTGCACCGATGATAATTGTAGCTGCTTCGGCCGATAAGGATGAACCTGCCATCTTAAAAATAGTCTCTGCATAGCTTATCTACAAAATTAAAAAAGACATTTTTAAATTTTAGGTAATAATTGGTTTCAAAGCTAAATAAGAATATATAAAAGCGACAGATTTTTTTATGACTCCTATTTTGCTAATTAATCTTTCTTATTTTTTTTATTGACTTATTGTGCAATATTGAACTGATTGCAATTTTTTTTTATTTAAGAAATAATTTCTTTTAACGAAAAAGAATATATTAAATTGAAAATTAAGGTTCAAAATATGAAGATTTTATAAAAATAAAAATTATAGTAATAAATTGCAGTAACTATTCAATAATTAAAAAATTTTTCGAGAACAGAAAGAAGACAATTAATTATTACTACTTTACACATTCTTCTTTTTTTTAGAATTAAATTTTTCAATTAAACCTATAAGTTTTATTATTTTTTTCAATAGTTCCAGTATAAAATCGTAGATTTTATCTTATTTTTAAATTCTTAACAAACCTAATAAATCTTCATTATTTGCTGTAGGAATAACCGAGTAATCTCTATAATTCATTTGAGAGAAAGAACAGTTTACAAATAACTGGTATTAAATCTGCTTTCAAGAATTATCCATTATATTACTTAAGACTTAAAATACCCATGGATTCGAAATTACCTTAAAGCGATTGATGGGATCGATTAAGAATTTTTTGCATAAAATTATATAATGTATCATGAGCAAAAATTGATTTAACATACGAGTATAGTTATTTTTAAATTTAATTTACCATAGCGAAAATCCCACTAAGTTGTTGTCCACCCAATAGTCCTGTAGAAATTATCATTCCTTTCAACGTAGCTTTATCTTGGATTAAAACGCGTAAACTTGGCTTCTCTAAAGAATTTTCGGCATTTTTAATTTGAGACTGCAAGCGGATTAATTCTTTGTCGACTAGAGATTTATTGTTGCTCTTAAAGAACATGAGTGATCTGAAATAAAATTTTAATATTTTAAATATTTTAATGTCTTTATGTATTTTCATCATATTTAGTAATACTTAAAAAATAATAATGTAATAATAAATAAATTGCAGAAATGTGCTTTGATGAAACTACTGAATTTTTGTGTATTACTTTATATTTATTTAATTAATTGATCAATTTTAAATCAAAGAAGGTCACTACAACTTTCTGATTAGTTGGACTAATTTATGAAATTTGTATTTTTTAACCCATTAAATTTGTGACAACTCAATAAGCATGCATGCGTTCGTACCTAGTAGCTTCCCTAAGGCGACCAGCGCGCACAAGAAAGACGGGCGTCTCGGGCATGAAGATAAATGCTCCCAGAAACAAAAGGGTAAAGGACATATTGAACATGCCAAAAATCCTGTAGGGCAGGTAGGGTCCAGCGATAAAAACCAGTAGTATTCCCACGTTAATGGCGAAGACGAGGAGGCTGCCGAGGGCACCGCGGATGTCCTCGCTGGCGATCTCGCTCACGTAGCAGGGCACGAGGAACATAGTCATGGAAGCGCTTATGCCGCTAACGAAGCGCGCCACGAAGATCCAAGTGTGGCTCGGGGCAAAGATCTCCATGAGCCAGGCGACGAGCATCGGCACCGTGGCCATGTAGCCGAAGCGTTTGCGGCCAAACCTGTCGGCCAGGCTGCCCGAGAAGGGTGCTGCCGCTAGACCACCCAGGCACAGGAGCGCGCCGATCCACGTGGCTCCTTGCTCGGTTATGGGCTCGCCCGCGAAGGGGCTGCGGCTGCTCCGAAACAGAGGGATCATGGGCGAAGCCCAGCCACAACAGAGGCCATAAGAAAGAGCTGCTAGATTCACTGCAAATTTGAAAAGTTTTTTCTTAAGTACATTTTGCTTTCTATTTTTAAAACAATGTTCAATTAAGCGTACATTTCGGATAGAAACCAGTGGAGTTCAAAATACGAGAAATATGTGAAATAACCAATATTTTATTTGAATAAGAGATTAATTTTAAACACGATTAGATATTATTTCTCGGAAATAAACAAAACTAAAAAGTATAGGAAAATTTTCCGAAGTATAAAGGAAAATTTATATAAAAGTGACGTGAATCTGAATATCTTTAAAGCTTCAAGCTCGTACGTAAAACTGATAAGTCTTCATTAAACTCGTACTTTTGAAACACACCAAATGATAACACATAAAATTACAAACTTAAACTTTAACAATGCAACAAGTTAAAGACAAGTATGAATTATTTTATAAACCATTACATTAGATTGTCAACTTCGCAATAATTAAAATGTCATCTTTGATAAATTTATATGTAATTTTTTATTTTTTCTTTATTTCAAGTATGCACAGAAAATACGATAAGAATGTATTTTTTAAAGAATAATTATGTGAGACACAATTATAACTACACTTTGATTTTATTATAAATGAATCAATTCGTTTGAAAAAAGAAATTATACAAATTTATAAAATTTACTATTTCTATCTAATTTAATACTTGTTGTATTCTAAAATATATATTTAAAATACTAATAATTTATTGTTAATTTTAAATTAATTTTAAACTTTTGAAAATTAAAACTAAATATCAATTTAATAAAAAGAGAGCAAGGTCTATTTTGCACATACTCAAATAATCTTAGTTTATACGCGCTTTATCAATCAACTAAGAGTAAAACGCAGTTGATTTTATACCAAAATACTTATGCATTGATGGTAAAAACGATTCAGTTCCGAGTTTATTGCTACACCACTTTTTTATGCTTTAATAAATAATACTATAATTATCTTGTAATATATATTTATTTTAAGTTTAAGTTTTCAGAATAATCGCAAAGTTAGGCTACTTACCAACAATGGCAGCCAGAAACTGGCGAATTTTGCCATCTTCTTTAGATACGTGTTTCTCGACCATCTTTCCAATTTCGAGTGCAAAATTAAAGTTGAGAAAACGAAAGCAGAGAAGATCTTTAGCTGAGAAAAGTAATATCCCCCCTTGGGAGCGTGCGTGTCTTATAAGATACTGCGATTCAGTTATGAACCAAGCAGTCTTGCAAGTTTATCTGCGATCGTCTGCATCCTCTATTTTCAATTTATAGCAATCGACACGTTTCTTCTTAAAGAGGAAGAAGATCCTTATCATCTGACACGTGTTTAACAATATTTACGCAAATTAAACATTATCATCCAAGGCGCGAATGCTTTTTCAACTTTTTTCTCTTCTTTTTTCTCGTTACAACTCCTTTATTGTATCTCGCTCCGGATTTTTTATTGACTCTACGTTGATGACGTAAATTATTTGTTTCGTAAACAAAATTTCGCAGCTTGGCTTCACTTCACGATTTATACGATGTCTCGGTGTAGTCTACAACGTAGAAAAATTTGATAAAAAGTTAGTAATTATTGTTAAAGCCCGAATTATTTCACTATTTAATTTAGAAAGTTTTGAAAATTCTTCAGAAAAATTAACATCATTTTTTCATATTTAATAAGTAAAATTAAAATGGATTAAACATAATGTATTAAATTATACATATTAAAATCGAGATTATTATAATTAGGAGAAGTATCAGTAAAAATTAAAATGGAACTAATTTTAAACTATTTAATTTAAATGAAAAAAAAAAATAAATAAAAAATATATAAATTTACGTGATCAGTTCAATCATGATAGTACTTTTATACGTCCAACATTTTATCCATTGGAAAAATGTTGGAGATTTTGCGATGTTTAATAGCGTTCTTCTCCCACGTTTGTGTAGTTGCTTTCATAATTTGAATAAATAAATGTTGCAAGCGACTATGCACAGTTCAGAAAGCAAATATTATCAAAACGTAAGTTTATAAATACAAGACTAGATTAGCACTCTGGTACCCTATGCCCCTTTCTTCTCAGACGCTAAAAGCGATATGTGTACGATATTATATTTAAATAAACGATTAACAAATCTATTCTAAAAAGTTAGTGACCTAGATCTTGTCCTTACCTACATTTTCAAGGTTATTTGAAGGTTAACCACTATTTTTTAGGAATTCGGAACAGCATAAAATTCTACATTCAAATGTATATACATTTTGGAAGTCAAAGTGAAGTTAAAAATAGGAGTTTTCCTTTGGAAAACACACGTTGACCTTTAAACAACCTTGAAAATAAAAGTCAAATAAAAGGTCTAGGTCACCAAATTATGGCCTCTTTCATCCAAATAACTTGTCCTGGAAAACATATTTTTGGAAAGCGCTTTCCAAAATAGATATGGCAATCCGATAATTGAAAATGAAAAACCGGGTATATTTCAGTTCTACTTTTGTGATTTTTTTATTTGTGAAAGAAATTTTATATTATGCCATGTGTCCCATTTTAAAACCACCACGCGAATTATTCCTAAGGTAAGGGTGATAGTGAAAATTAACCTGTACAAACATTGTAGGTTTCGAGAGGGGCTAACTGAGGGTGACCTTGACTTTGACGTTGGCGTTGATTTTCAATTTTAAATTTTCACTAACACCCTTACCTTAAGAGTAATTCGTGGTGGTTTTAGGATGGGACACATGGTATATTAATTAACTTTCCTATGATAATAATGTCTAAAATGTTTTTACAAATATGTAAGATATATATATGTAAGGTTAATGCTCCTTGAATCCCTTCTTATCAAAAGTTATAATTCCAAGAGTGAATCTCGCTCTCGAGCTAACATTTTTTTTGGTTTTATGAAGCGTTTATTTGCCCGCTATAAACAATAAGCCAGTATAATTGCATCTGTAAATGTAACTAAAAGTTATGTATAATTTATCAGTTTTGAGAATAAATGAATTCAATCAGATGAAAGCAAACAATGTAATGAAATGAAAATTATTATCTTTTTGTTCTAAGGGAAAGGTTTAATATATTTAAATATTATATATTTTAAACTGTAAACTGAATACACATATATTTTAATGAGCATATACTGTCATTTATTTTAAAGAAGAACAAAAATTCTAATTTTAAATATTCATCAATTATAATAAAGCCCAAATAAATGTAAATTAATATTTGTTCATGGCGTTAACTAACTTGATCATCGTGTTAACTAATGTGATCATTTCTTATAAAATTATATATATATATATACATATACATATTCAAATGACATTTTAAAACAAATTGTTCTTCATTAAAAAAATAACGTTCGATATGATTTTTTTATATTCTGAAATACTATAAAAAATGTTAACAATAATAGAACATCCTATAAATATTAAATGTTGATAAATGAATAAATGTTAATGAACATTTAGATAAATATGGAAATTACAAGTCACAAGAATTGCATTCATTTTAAAAGTAAAAATGTATGTCAAAACAATAACTTTATACATCATTTCTATATTATATTTTGCATAAAGACTTTTTATAAGTATTTAGTATAATTAAGATACTAAGATATAAAAAAAAACAATTTATGTGTCCACCTTTTAACAAAATGAAACGGGCCTGGCAAGTTACCGTAGCGGGAGCACTCGAAGAATACATGCTCGGTATCCTCGCCGATTTCTTCGCAGGTCAGGAAATCAGGTGAATCTTCATGTTTAAATCTATGAAGATATGTCCGAAAGCATCCGTGCCCTGAAAGTATCTGGGTCAGGTAGTAATGTAACTGTCTATGTGGGCGGTTAAATCCTTGGGATCAAATGATGAATTCATTTTCCGCTGTTAGATAAGTCCCACAGCAACTGCCACCGACATAGACTCTTGGCTCTCTCATTTCTTCTTAACCCCTCTGCGCTCAGTGTGATCAATAATTTTTGACTGTATAGTGCTCTTCTCTCTTCTGCTAGTACTTCTATAGGTAAGATCCCTGCAATAACACAGACGGCATTCTCACGTCCCGGTCGGTAACCGCTGGCAACCCGTAGGGCGCTTAAGGATACAGGCAAAGCAGTGAAGAATATTTATTTAATATGTTATATATATGTCATTGGATAGAATTCCTAGTATGTACCGCAGTTTATGAGGACATACTTGATTTTGTAGATATTTAAAGTTCGTTGTCGGTACACTTAATGCAAAATATCATTTTCTGTTATATAGAATAATATGAGGATATATTTGATTTTCCAAAGTCGCTTAATTCTGGACATAGAAACAGAAAGTGTCACAATGGGACCGTACCAAATGAAACTAGGTGGCGGCTCATAGAACGAAAATCAGAGTAATCTTGTCCAAAAAGATTCTACAGTTGATAAAAAGAAGAGTAGTTCTTATTCATCCAACAGATTTTCATGCCTAGGAAACGGCTATGACAGACTAGAGTCCGAAAAGGATAATTCTAGTTATAATAAAAATAATGATAAAAAATATAAGTAAAATTTAAAAAACAAAAATAACTGGCCTTTTTCAGGGCCGCAATTATTCGTAAAGTAAAAAACAATCTTTTGAGAACTCTAACTTATCGACAGAGAATGAGAATTAAGGAGAGTAAAGCATTTAAGAGAAAACAAAATTTTTTTTAGATGAAAAATTTTTACATTTATTTTATCTTTTTGTACAGAGAAATCGTTAATCTAATTACATTATTTTAGCAAGATCTTTCGATATTTTCGGTAGACAGTGAGCGTATATTTCCGTCAAAATAATGTTTACAATATCTGTATGGATAATTTCTGCCTTTGCGATATTTTCAATCTCGTTTATACGTCTCTCGGCAAGTTGTTTAAAAGCGTTGTTGTCTTTTAAAATTTTTTTGTCGTTTTCATCACTTTCTTTCTCGAAATCGCGTCTTATAAAATCTAGAACAATATCTACAATCCGGTTTACGCCTCCGGCATTATTTTTTGCCAGCTAGAGACGTTCGTCGATGCATGGAAGTTGTTAGACGTAGGTAATGGAATGGGTACACACAGGAAGGGTCCGCACTTCCTGGTAGTGTGAGATTACACATAACCCTTTTCTCTATAGCAGAGCCACCCCAGAAACCGCCGTTAGGCATTACTTTAGGGTGGGGCCGTTGTCCTGTGG
>UCOL01005282.1:0-12052 GCA_900474335.1 Ormyrus nitidulus | reverse complement strand
GCTATAATTTGTTTATTTTTGGAGTTTCTGATGAATCGCTATCAATAAGAAATCTTTAAATCTGTTATGTGATACATCTACCGTCGTCTGCTGTACATAAGAACCTACGCTTAAAAGCTTCATTTCAAACACCATTTTCACAAATTTTTGCACGTTAACTGATCTGAAAATGTAGATGTTTGTATGCTACGCACTTATATATTACGTGCTTGCAATGTTTTAATAATTTCTTGAATATGTCGAAAAACTAGAACCACCTTAAGTAGGTATAAATCTACACACTGAGAGAAATGTTGTATTAAAAATTACTATACTAGATACTAAAATTTAATAGGACTATATCAATTTTTATTATACAATTATATTAAATTTTAGTATACAGTATTAGTAATTTTTAGGATAATGTAAGTTTGCATACACATTGGATATCCAGTATAGTTATTTTTAATACAACATTTCTCTCAGTGCATTATCAAAGTAAAATCTCCCTTTGAAGGATCTCGCTCTCGACAACGAAAAATTTTCTTTCAATCCAACGTCTAGAAAAAACGTGAAAACTCAAAGTTATACAATTTCTGCATACGCGAAGCATAAAAGAAGCTTTTCCAAAATTTGTTTTCCGCATTTCCGCGGTTCGCTGCTCAAGGCTCGGTGCACCCTTTAGAAATCTTCTCAAACATTTTATTTCTCCCAAGCAGCCGCGCCCGAGACCTCAAAGCTCCTCTCCCTAAAAGTCCTGCACCGCGAGTCCTTCAGAATTTCCAGTGCGAATCTTCGAAATGTTCAGCTGGGTGTTATTTTTTCTCTCGACATCGGCGAGGAAGAGGAAAGTTTGCGCGCGACACATTTCTCCGGGGAGGAGAATGCGCGCGCGTCGGATAATTTATCACTCGGCTGCGTCGCGAAACTTTGATTGTAGCCATTCGGGGAGTGGGATATCGCCCGGTTTTTGCCCGGCGTAGTTTGACTTTCTTCCCGAATCGAAGAGAGATATAACTCGGCGAAGACGTTCGGGGAGGAAATGTAGGTCACGAATGCAGAGCGCAAGCTCGTCTATTTTCCTCCCCCTTTCATCTGCCTGCTCATCTTTCTCTCGATTTATTCTCCGTCGCTGTAACGATTACGTATGTATTTATGCGGGAGAAGTTTATTTTTTCGCTTAGTAAGGATGGGGATACTGTTTCTGGAGCGTATGGGAATTCAATGAAAAAATAAGGCATTTATTTTTGGAGCTAATTTCTTTGACGGTGTTTTCTGCGAAGTCATCCGTTAGATTTATGGACTAATGAAATGTCTTTTGAACAACGTGTAATTAATTATAAGAAAAAACAAAATATTATTGCCTTGTTTTGTTAATCAGGCGTTATATGAATAACAAATTTTCAGCTGAATAACTGTTTTTTTTTTTTTTTTTTTTAAATTAATGAATGTAGAAAAATCGAAGCAAACAAAACAGCTGCTTTTTCGCTGAATTTGAGTGATGTTCGTACATTGTTCTTAGGATGACAGAATCGCGTGACGTTCATTTAGGCGACGTCTTAGAAGATAGAAACGCATCGGAGACAGCTGCTACCCTGAAGGATAAAGTGACATGAACGCGAAAGCGAATGAAAAATTCAGCTCTCAGTAAACCGAAAGGAAGATATAAGTTGTTTTCCTCGAGAAATATCCGCTCGCTTACTCTTCCTCCAATTTGCGAGCAATTTCGAATCTGAAAGAAGGCTCGGCTAGTCGATTATAATTTTATTAGTCTGATTAGTCAGTGCCTCCGTTATTATTCAAGAGGGTACGTTTATATCATATTTGTATATACCCCGCGGATGCAAAGAGAGTTAATAGCACGTTTTGTTATGCACCCTGTTTATTTGAATGTATAATAGATTCTAGTGTATCGATTTATTCGTTAGAGCCGCGTTCAATATTCTGCCTTTTTGAAACGAGCTTTCACGAAAAAGATAAAAATTCTAGTAGCGTTTTTGACAGCACAAATAGCTGATACTTTAATATTTATGGGCACAATTTTATTTTATCTTTTAAAATAAAGACCCGGATATCGCGTTTTTAAGATAAATACAATTTTATTTTCTGCATTTCTGCAACAAATCTTTTTTTATCTTCAAAGTACATACTAGCAAGTGATCCTACTTTGAAGAAAATTTTCAAGAATGTTTCCAGCACTTGCGAGTTCAAGAAGATATAGACTATTGACTATTCAAATTTATTTTATCTTTATGTAAAAGATTTAAATCTATTATTTGCAATCCTTTCCCTCGCGCTCCTATTTCCGCCGCTACTGATTCGATAACAGTCAAGTGCAGTACTTTTAGCAGTTCGAAATATCGACTAGATTCTACAAGCACTAAATTTTTCCCGATTCAAATGTAGAGAGTTTGAATATACTGCTCCACAACAACGGTCGTCCAATGTTCTTCGACTCTACCTCTCATAAGGAGAAAGCTCCCCGAGAGAACTTCGATCGTTACAAAATAGTCGATGCAAACGAGCTCCGCTGAAATTGAATGAAAGCAGGACGACGCTCCTTTTGTCTACAAGCGCGAATATGTATTATAATAAGCAAGAGAACTTTGCCCGGAGGCGCGAGGGAGGACTTGTATGATTTTATTCCTCGATTACTTTTCTCGAATGATTTTATTTGTTCGATCGACTGGATGGAATTTATAATACGCAGAATTATCCCGGGGGATAGAAACTCCATAAAAAGGGAAAGCGTGTCTTTCGAATATATACGTTACCTTTTTCAGCGGGGTTCTTTTGTGTATTTTTACCTTCGCATTCATTGCAAGTTTATCGCGCTTTTTATCTAGAAATAAAATCGTTTTTTTGCGACGTTTATTGTTAGAATAGCCGGGATAAGGCTGTATTAAAATACTGCCGTGAAGTAAAAATTATGGCTATTATAAATATTTCTTTGCTCAAGTTCTATTCTTATTATTATATGGATAATCCAGATATACAAGTAAAAAAAATTCAATAAACTTGGTCGTCGAATACAGCTTTAATGCAATATTAAGACGCTGCTGGAAATTTCCTACCTGGTATATTTTGTTGTTACTTCAGAAGCACCCTTAATCTTCGCCTGGAACTTGAACGCGGTGCAATTTACTTAGTAGACACTGTAATTGCACTGCGAGCTCGAATTATTCATTTTAATGTCCGACCTTATCAGACCAAAACAGGCGTAAACACGCCATCATAACACAATTATTCCGCACGAGCAGAAACAATTGATTTAAAAGCACTCTAACACATAGTATCTAAAATCAAGATTTATATTGGAGAGAAACATTATTAAATTTAAAAAACATTTTCATTAATGGATAAAACACTGATAATCGACGTTTTCAAAGAGCAAAAGTATAATACGTTATTTTAATTTTTTTTTATACCACCGAAACTTAAAAAGAATTTACGTCCCTGCATGTCGGGATAAAAAAAAAGCAAAAGAAAATCTTACAGCAGAGTAACGTTCCTCGTAAGATTGGCTGCCGCGTATCGCTCGCGCATCATCCTTTAATCTTATCGCCGACGGATTATTGCACGCGAATATCGCACCTCGATAAAGAGTCCCCGGGTCCCGAAGGATCGCGCACAAAACACAGAGAAGAAGCACGGGGATGCGTATACACGCAAGTCTGCTGCCTTGAGGGGTGCTTAAGAGTTCATGGGTTTATTTTCCCCTACTATACTCGCTGCGCGAGCACGTCGTGCGTTCCGGCAGGACCAATTTCATCGAGAGCATCTCCCGCGTCGAAACGATAAGAGCCTACTCCAGGACGAGACGTCTATCGAGACGCATCCTTTTTTCGCTCCCTCGCTCTTCTTTTCTGCTTTATGAGGAGCCATTCGCCTGCGCCTGTATCTTTCCTCGAGGAAAAAGCCGGGCGGAGTTTCTGAATTCGAGCGGGAAAGTAGATGACTGAGGAGGAATCTGAGAAAGCGAGATGTATAGTGGCATAAATGGAAGCTATTGAGGCGAGAGGGAGAAATGAATGTGTAAGATGTGTGGAAAAAGTATTGCTGTCAATCGAATCGTCTCTTTTTCGTGAAGAAATCTAATCTTATTCCTAAAGTGATAATGACGTTTATTTTAAAGGATTTCAAGTTTAAAGTAAAGGCAAAGGAACAGATGATGAATGCAGAAAAATAAATATTTTCACTTTTGCATTGCAGTCAGTGAAATTAATTAAATCTATTTACTTATTAAGTGAAAATTAATAAGTGAAAAATAATAATTATATAAATCCTAATGGATTTTCCCAGGTTCCATATTAATTTTAGATATTTATTGAGATGTAAATAAGATAACATTAATTCACGAAAATTACCAAATTTTTAATAAATATTACTATTTTTTCGCCTTTGCCTCGATTATTTCCTACTAGAGAGTGCGCAGCCTCGCAATCCCATCATTTAGTCAGTTGGATAGATACTTGTCAGCGCGTTCAGCGCTCCCTACCCACATGACTTTCCTCCGCTAATTCTATGCCAACATATCCACAGAAAGAAATATTAAACACTAGTTTTTGCACATACGCCTTTCTCCTTACAATTATAATGCCAATATATATAAATAACTATTGTACAAGCCTGGCGTTCATAAATGCATTGTTATACAGTCGCAATCAATATCAATATTTGCCAAAGTAAATTTCTATAATATTATCTTACATATTTTGACAAACTAGATCACATAACGTAATTCGCTTGTTACAACAATCTATTAAACTCGTTTTAAAGATCAAAAGACTTGTCTCGTTTTTCAACATCTTGAATTAAAAGCTCAAGTAGTTGATATCTTGGAAAGAGACGGTGCAGACGATCACAATTTAGTTCGCGTCAAAGTTTCAGCCGTAATCAAACTCTGCACACGCTTCTGCTAGGGTATCAGATAGTTGTCCGGAAGTCGATCCGACGGAGTGACTCGAAAGTTACCAATTGCTTTTTCGTCATTTCGTCATTTAGATAAAAAAGAGAAAATTATAATTTTCGTTAAATGTCTCGTTGTATGTGTTAAAAGTGCGTTATATATAATCAATGTAATATACAGAAAAGCGATCGGTACGTTGATCTTTTCGACCATATAGAATAGATTATATTATAAGTAAAAAGTATACAGGAACAATATATTAATTTTTTGTTTCTGATATGAAATATCTTTGCACAGATGATAAAAAATTTACACCAGCAGCTGTTGAGACCACTAATACGTACTTCACTCCGTGTGTGCCCCTGACAACTTCAATCTATTTTCTGAAATAATTTTTGTTCACCTCAAATCCAATCTTTTCGAATGCAAAACGAGATCAAAAGCTGCAAAAATATTATCAAAATAGAGACGGAACACTATAACATACATGAAGGTCCAGTATAAAAAATTCACCTCTAATACCGACGTTCCAAAATTTTAGATGGAATTGTATTAGCTTTAGACGAATAAATCATTTCAAGCTGGTTCTAACAAAAAACTTTGTCAAAAACTTTGCCTGACTTCCCAATAGTTTCGCGAAATAGATTTAGTGTAATGCGTACACATTTTGAGAATTTTCATTATTTAGATTTGCTTCAATTTCCATCAATTTAGATTTGATTTTTTCAAATTTATCACGTGACATCACAGTTGCACCACCTCAGAAAACAAAAGCGGGTCAAATGATCAATAGTATCACTGCGATTTTCTCTTTAGAAATACTACGATCAGTATGAAAGTGTCGAGATCTTTTTATTTCGATAAAAAAAATGCTCGAAAAACTCAACGGGAATGGAATCACAAATTTCTTTTCTTCCAACGTTACTCAATAGCGTCACGTTTTCGATATCAGTTCGGATACCTCTTTTCGCTATCTTTTCAAACATATTTTATGTTTATTTTCCAATTTTTGTTAAACATGTGGGTAATTTTTGCGATTTTTCATATACGTCAAACAAGAAGTGATTCCAGTCTTCAGGAAACAGAGTTTGTAAGTAAAATTTCTGGTAAAGTAAAAAACTGGTTAATATAAACTATTTTATTTCAAATCTTATTAACTATTTTATAATGAAAAATGGTATCTAGATAATTCATCATAACTTTACAAATATTTAAGCTAAAACAATCGTTAAAAAATAAATAAAATTAGATCAGAAGAGTTTTAACTTGTTTTTTCCTTATGTAAAAACAATAATTCTGCCTAAGTTTATGAATCGTCATAATTAGTGACATAACTACTTGGATTTCATATGCTTATTTTTGCCCCCATTATTTTTAGATGCGGTAAAGAGCAAATTAAAACTCTTCTCATCTATTTTGGTTATTTTTTTGACGATTCTTTTAGCATAAAAATTCTCAAAGTTATGAAGAATAATTTAGATATCGTTTTTCACTATAAAATAGCTAATTAAATTTTAAATAGAACGTTGATTCTTGTTTAGACTTACCTCAGCTTTGCCTTTTAATTTTTAAAGGACATCGATTGGGGTTGAAACGTCGGTATTATTATTAAAATAAATACCAATTTTTTTACAGAAAAATCCATTGGAATTATTATCATCTCATTGTACAAGATTGGTACTATCATTAGTATCAACTTATATTAATTTAAATAGTTATTATAAATCCCTATAAGATTCAGTTAAAAGGATTTGAATAGAAAATAATTCCCGAATTCTTACCAAAATTCGCTTCTCTGAGATCGGAATTTCTATTTGTAAGCTCTGATAACATATCATAATCCAAACATTAAATGCTTGATCTTCACAATCTGAATCGTTAAAATTCCCAGAACCAAGATAATATAACAGTAGAATCAATTCATCTCTATTTTTACTGCAATTTATCGGAAAATTAAAAAGATACAACATTTACCCCAAATTAGGTAAAATACGATATTATTTTTTGTTTTTCTCAATATTTAGGACATCGGTCGGCAATATTGAATACATCATTTTGCATTTTAAAACTTTGATACCGGATTTCCAGCAGAATGCACTTAAACATTTTTTTTTTTTTTGGTATTCGATTTTTCGTATGCACGATACCGTTATTCCATTTAAAGTCGACATTTTGATACTGCTAATTTAAATCATAGACTCATATGCAGATTGATAATAAAAGAACGTGGTAGTTGTTAACGATCTCATCGTTTGCCGAATATATACTTTTTTTTCGATTAGGATAAAAATACTAATTATTTTAAAAATCTTTTATATTGTATATTTTGAATTGGACACTGAAACTACAATAAAAAGAATGTTAAAATTTTCTACATCTTCAAAATCTGCAATAATCTTTAAAGAATCATCGAACACGATATTTTTTCTAATGACTATCACAAAAAGTACGAATGATTTAGCAACAATTTTCCTTACTTCAAAGGGAGCTAAAAATAGATGGAAGACAAAAAGGGACAGTAAATTCATACGCACGAGCCAAAAGGCGCAAGGTACACAGCGGGAGGCTGCGCGCAGAAATGTAAGCGAGGCACGATAGACAAGGGATGGAATTTGCGTGGGTTAACAAAGCACACACGCCGCAACAAAAAACGAACGTTTCCCGTGTCAACGGCACGTTACACGCAATCGAACGGAAGAGGCTCCTCCGTAAATACCGAAGGGACCGATAGGCGAGTTCGTGAGTTACACTTTGGACGACTGAAAATATTATGTATTCATTTCGCTACCTACGTCACCGAGTCACGAGCGACCCACGCTATTTTTTCGCCAAGTTCGCCTTATCACTATGGAAAGATCCATCTCGCAAGAAAAAGCAATTTGTTTTCGTAGTCACTTAAATTATGAAATTGGTTCTATGTACCTTTTATTATTTGCACTTTACAGATTTTATACATATGTGAAACTGTTGGAGTTTTCACCCGTTTCTGTTTTAAATTGCTTCATTAAGTAGGAAAAAGAATCAATGCTTCTAAAACATTTAATGCAAAAGATTGCTTAGTCATGAAGGTGTTTTAATAATTTCTTAAAGGACGATCTTTTAAAACCAACTTTCTCTCCCTCCTACACTTTTAACGATTTAACCCTTCTGCACATCTATAGTACATGTGCAGAAGGGACTTAACTCGTCATTGTGAACAAAAGTTTTAATCATTATTTTTAAAATACATCAAAGTTACATATACATTATGAAAAAAATAATCAACTAACAGTTATATCTTTAAAAAAAGAATGGTTTGCGTAATCGTCTTCAAAGAACTGTTTGTTAAAAAGTGCCTGAGTCACTTGCGCGTCTAACTGTACATTTATTGCTTCACTTTACGTTTTTATTATTGACCACTGAATAATTATCCTAAAAACAGCAGGCAGAAAGTTATATGCTATAGAAATGAGACTTGAATGCATGGATATTTCCACGGCTGATACCGCGCAGATGCGTCAATTGTTCGCTGAACGGATTAACGTCAATAAATAACAAAGCATTGTGACAGCTATGCGCGACTCCCATTACGTCATCTGCAGGTGACCGTCTGCGCTGAATTATGCGCGAGTAAATTCGGTATCTCTGATAAGAGGACGCGCACAATGAAGAATGTCACTTTCGGGCTTTATGGTGGGCTTAAATAAAACATTGCGAATCTTGTAATGTCTCGGTACTTCGTTTGTCTTTTTTGTTTAATAAATAATTCAGTTAATAGAATAATTATATCTAATTGCATCCTCTATGTTTGATAAAAATAAATTAGTAGTTTGAAGAAAATGAAATTTGATTAAAATTTAAATAAAATTTTATTGAAAGACGCTAATGATAGTGTTTATATTAATATTAGTACTTCCAAACTTAAGTAGATAATACAGTACACAACTATTACAATCAAGCTCAATAAAAATGAAACGTTTAAAAAATGAAGCATACACAGCAAAGTTACGCAATTTGAAATCAATTTTAAAGCAATAATTATGATAAAATTTATTCAAAATAGAAATCTGTCGAAACGTTACTTCTTTAACGGCATTGAAAAGACCAATGCATATATGAATACATAAAAACGTCTTTCTTTTATTACATATTCTTGCACAAGTGTATTAATATTTCTTTGTCAAGTTCAACAAAATACATAACGAACGTCATTTTTTTTATTGGATTTATGATTCACCCGCAGATTGAAATCTCATTATTTCCCCTTTACCACTGATCCCGCAAAAAATATTGCTGTCTCGGTATTCGCGAGAAAAGTCACCGACGTAAACGCAACGGTCGTGGAGACTCGCCCAGACGATAAAAAAAATTAAAGCTTTATGGTTTCTGAACGATTTCGAGCGAAGCGACGATTCTATCTATGTAATTTCTTATCAATGCGAATGAAGTGACTTACAGAGATTTGGCACAAAAAGTAATAAGAATACAAAAAGAAAATATAAAAGAAAGTAGATTTTGCGATATGAAAATATTTTCAAAAAATTTGATAAGAAAAATGGATTGTATTATTTAGATGCTGAGTAAAATACGTATCTATATAACTAGTTATTTTTAGGAAAATTATAGATATTAGGATTATCATAAGATTACAGAGATAGGTCGAATATTATTGTTTAATATTGATTTGATGAAGAATATGAGTGATGTTATTAGCTAAGAAGAAATAGATGATGAGAATGAGAATAGAGAAAAAAAATTGAAATAAAATGATTAATAGATAACCTGAAGAGTAGAAAGAGTCAATTAGAATGATATAAATGAATAATTTTATAGATTTTTATGCGACGATCAATAGTTATATTTATATTATTTAAATTTAGATTTAACATTTGTATTTAATAATTCGCGAAGATAAAACGCACTTCCATGCTTTTAAAAATAAGGGTTACACCATGCCGTATCGAAAAAACTGCAAAGTTTTCGAAAGCAAGAAAATTCGAGTTACAGTTTTCTCGTGAACGAAAAAAAGAAAAAACTTCCGGGATTTACACAGACTTTGAAGCATTTAAAATGTATTAATTTAAAGTACGCAACAGAAGAAAACTATCTTCCGTATAACAGTATACGATTCTAAAATTCTCGGAAGCTGGGAGTATGCTCATTTTAATTATATAAGCATTCGCTGTGATATTTATGCATTTATAAGAACATCGCGATCGAATGACAAACTTTTAAACTCTCTAACTAGCCTACTTTAACTTTCTCTTATCTAAACGGCGGTGATAGACAACTCGCAAACAATAAATATTTGCAAGAAGAGCTGCACTGCGTATTACAAAAATATGTCATCACGTATAAGTATCCAAGCATGTAGATCAGCAAGTACGTCTAATTCTGTAGAAGAAATGGCAGCTTTGCTAACCGCAGATAGTCGTGGGTCCTAAATAAACTTTACCCCAAAGATCGTTTTCACCAGAATATTCTCTTCACAGGTACAGCTCCTCGGTGCCGCTGTTTGTGCGGAGTTATTAAATAAAATATTCTTAATATTTTATTTTTTAATAAAATACGATAGACGATACGAAAAGTCGATATAACCGCTCTCAAAAGACCGGCTACAATAATTGAACTCGCTAAATGTCGTTCGCCTAGCATCGAAGAAGCGCCTGTTTATATTTACACCGCATACACGATAATAATAAATCCAGCCGGAAAGTTATCTAGATGGCGACGGACAACTCGCAAGTGAAAAATACTCTTGAGGATATATAATACCTGCTAGGAGCTAGGCTCGACCTCAAAGCGGAGGCACTTGCCTGGGTGCGCTTTACGCGCACCCATCATTTTGCCCGCTTTACAACATACCCCAGTGTACCCATAGAATTAACACGGTTAATACTCATTTGCTTGTGTTGAATCAAATACAGCAGAGGAACCGTCCGTTATATTAGTTTAGTTTGTAGCTTTAAATAGTAAGTCAGGTTTAGTAAAATTAGGGATATTCCGTTAGTATAAGAACGTCCAAGCGTGTCTGTTCGCCAGAGAGGATGAGCTTTTTTGCACTCCACTCGTAACAGTCAAATTTTTTAGTGCGTTGGCAGTATTACTGCCGACGCCGCAATTCAATCGAAAATTAAGTTTTGGGAAAGTGGCATAAAATCTTTCAATGCGGACTTGTTCGGTGCGCAGAGAATTTCTGGGTTTGTCGGATCTACGATCGACGTAAGCGATGTTGACCGATTTGGGTGTGCTGTACACACATGATCTGAATTACAAATTTCAACTCTGCTAACGCAACTTAGGAGTCTATAATAACGCCGGATCACGAATTTTATTTTAACTTTGGGATAAGTTTTCTCATATAAAAATTTGAAAGAAATCTTGTTCATTCAGTTTCAAGCTCTATTTTCAAAATTTGAGATTTTATCCCCATTATGATGTTCATTGATGTTTATATAAATTTTTTTTAAAATTTGAAAATATCCTCGGGGTTAATATCCTCTTCCACGAGCTCTTCCATTTGTCTTTCAAAATGCTGCAAGAGCTTGGATCATATTATATCTGTAACGCACTCGCACAGACAACGATATATAGCTCGCGCCGAATCTGTAACGCACTCGCACAAACAATGATATGTACCTCGCGCCGAAACTAAAGTGTTTTGCCATAACCGACGCCGTAGTCTTGAAAACGTTTCGCGGTTGTTACTCCTTGGGCGGTCAAAGATTGGCGGTGGAACTGGTGGAATTGCGACTTCTGGTATTGAGATGTATACAATTACATAACGATGGCCTGTTTAATGAGGTGGCTGCACGCTGCTGTGTATGTCGCACCAGAAATAAGTAGGAGAAAGACAGTAATCTCGTTCAAATATTTTACTTGTAATAATCCGGCAAATTGACGTAGTTACAGGCGAGCTTTTGTTGAGACAACAATGCTACGATATTAGCCGACACAAAAGATTTTGTTTAGCACCGACGGTCAAAGAGATTTATTCCGGCCTGGCTGACTGAAAACGAAGAAATTAACGTATTCTAATTGCGACTAATGCAAGCCTAATGCAAAAAGTTCTATACGTTCGGAACGATATATTAAAAGGATGAACTCGCTCGGTCGAAACAGGTTTTTGCACAGCAAGGTTTCGAACGGTTATGAATTAGCGTTTATCAATATTTATTTTTAGGC
>UCOL01005281.1:0-12056 GCA_900474335.1 Ormyrus nitidulus | reverse complement strand
GCGTCGGCCCCCGTGCTCGTCCTCTCGCACTCTCTCTCTCTCTCTATCTCTCTCTCCCGCCGACTGATTGCTTATTTACAAATAGGAAATTTGAAAATGCGCGTCCCGCGAGCAAAAGAACGAGAGATAAGCCAGCGATGCGAGAGAGATAGAGGAGAGAGAGAGAGAGAGAGAGAGAGAGAGAGAGAGCCCGGTGAATTCGATTGAAACGAGCCGAGCGCCGGGCTTGGCCGGCCAATTGGAATGTAGAATCATACCGGAAATGCCGAGTAATGCACCAATCAGAATCTGGGAATAGTCAGGGACCTCGGATGATTAGGAATGCACGCAATAACCTCTGATTAATGTGATCGGTGTGCGGCTATATATGCGGCAGCCTCCCCCGCTCTCTCTCTCTCTCTCTCTCTCCCTGGACGTCGTGCTTCGGCCGTCGCGCAACTAACTCGTTCCTTCTCCCCCACCTGGAAACGCGCAGCTGGCTTTCTCCTCGATCGCTCGCGGAACTTGCCACCGCTATTCCGCGCGCACGCGGCGAAAAAGAAGCCACGGCCGGCGGCTCGATCGCGCCGCTCGAGATCTTTTGCTCTCCATATTTCAATTTTCATCGCGGCTCGGCCCGTCAAATTTTAATGGGAGCCGCGTCGAGGCTAACTTATTATTAACGTATTTACCGGGGCTAATCAATCCTGCAGGCTTCATCAAATATTACTCTCCCGGCATTAACGTATGAATTTGTTCGATCGGTTATTAAATCTCTTCAGGCGCGCACGCCGCAAAGCCGGGAAACTTTCGAGAATCTTTCGCTAAATTCTCGATGCACTTGCCGCGATACGCTCTGCTATTGTTGTACTCGTTAGCCTGTTGACCTCAAATTTTAATGCCAATATTTAATTGAAACGTTTGGTACGGAACAAGTTTATAGCATTTGTCGAAAATGCAGCTAGCTGCCCGGGGCCAGAAGAAGAAAACGTTCTCGATGTCGGAGAATTGTTATTTTTGATTAGAAAAAAAAAATAAACGGGCTCCGCTTTTAGGATAATCTCAGCCTTCGACTCCGGGGAAAAAAAGACCGGCCTCGCATGCGTAGCAATTTGAAGGAGCCGCCGGAGTTCTCGGTAGAGCGCGAAGTGCGTGGGCGCGACTGCCGGCTAATTATAAAAGGAAAAGGCTTTTCCTTCCGGAAAGGCCGCTCTCGGGCACTTCTCTGAAAATTGGAGCAAACACGAAACACGTGAGCGGGACGGGGAGGGCAGGGGGGGGGGAGGGGTCTAGATATATCTACAACGCCCTCGGCACGCACGTATCGGCCGAGTCGAGATCGACAGGTAGAGAACGCATAATACGCAGCAGGCGAAAGGGTGGGTCGTGACTCGGCTTTGCAGTTGCAATAGAGGAAGTAGCGGAGGGTGGCGGCGGCGGCGGCGGCGGCGGCGACGGGCAAAGTCAGTCGGCGGGGGAGCTCTGGATGCATTTACATAAATACATAACGCGAGCGCATACAATGTTAGTGCTATGTTGTCAATTCTCCCTCTCTCCGACGGCGGCGGCGTCGGCGGCGGCGGGCAATTCTGAGTTATGCTGGCAGGGCCCGCGGCCCTCGACGTTAGCTCGCTTATATACCCAAACACGAAACGCGAACATCCACACGCGAATATATCGATGTTTATTATGTGCCGCCGCCGCCGCCGCCGCTGCTGCTGCTGCTGCTCCCTCGGCCTCCGTGCGTCAGTGCGCCTGCCTCCCTCCCCGGCGCTTCTAACGAACTGACGTTCCGTGAGCGCATCCTCCGCGCATCGATTCGCCGATCTTAATTGCGCGGCCCGAGAGGGGAGCCGCGGGGAAGGCGGAATATTAGCCGCGGGGCCCTGCAGATTTGACGAAACCCGTGTAATAAGACTATCGGCGGGGCGCAAGAGGGAGAGGGAGGGAGAGAGAGAGAGGCGCCGGGGAAGCTGCCGCCCGCCTGCCAGTCTCTTGGCATTAATAACCAATGGGCGCAATTCTTTGGATGCTCAATATTTCAGCGGCCGCGAAATGGTTTTAACTTTTTAATATTTAAAAGCCCGCTGCCTGCGCCGGGCTGCCTCGCGCCCAAGCAGCGGGCCGCTTCTATCTGTTCGCTCTCGGCCTCGTAAACTATTCAGGCCCGGCTGCTCGCACGCCCGCTGGGAAATCTTAAAATATGTTTTATTTGTCATTCGGGCGACGGTCAAAGGTCATCCATAACTTTGGCTCTTCCTTAGCTCCGCGCTCAGCATTCCGTCGGCTTAGCGTTCGCTCTCGCTGCGCGACGACGACGACGACGACGACGACGACGACGACGAGCCGACCGCTAATGGAATTTGCGCAACCTCTAATATTTAGACTGCTTTAAAACGAAGACGTCTGCGGGAGCTTATTTTTAACCGGATTCTAAAATTTGCGCCCTGAAAAACTCCTGAATAATTAAGCGCTCGTAAATTTCTTGACGAAACTCCGGCGCGTATATATATAAAAGTGCCAGCGGGGCCGCGGGTATCGTAAACAAGTTGAATTAATTTATCGTCAAAGCTCTCTCCCTCCCCTCCGCGAAAAATTCGAAAAGGGCTCTCTCCTCAATTCACGATGCGAGGGTAGGAGAGAAAGCTATCGGCTACTGGAGCTAAATAAAAAAGAAAGCGCGAGTCATTAAAAAATTAGCAGAGCCGGCAGCGGAGCCCGGTCAACGTACTATTATTCTAAAAGGTTTTGTTCCCCCGGCTGAATGAGGGCTAAATAGCTCCCTTTTCCCCGGCATAATATGGAATAAAATAATAGAATTTTAATTGATGAATTTTTTCTGCTCTCTCTCTCTCACACTTCTCTCCGCGTCTGCCGTCAGGCGCATTCAGGCTATAGACTCGCTCGAGTAAATAAAGAGCAGGGCGCAAAGTGCGCTCGCTTATATACAAGGTATTAATGTGTTTGCCGGTTTTCTTTGCCGCTCGTAGACGACGAGAAAGTGGTCGGAAAAGAGCGCGGGAGGAAGGGTGAGGGAGGGGGGGGAGGCATGAATGATTTATCAGTCGGTTGCTCCTCTATAGGTCGGAACCAGCCGCGATGCGACGGCGGAAAAAGTTCGGTAACCCCGAAGAAAAATGAAGATACTCGCCGGCATCGATACGCAGCAGCGGCAGCGACGGCGGCGGCGGCAACAAAGACAGGGCCGCCCGGCGTCGCAGCACCGTCTACAGTTATAAATCTATAGCGCGCGCCTCGCTTTCACGTTATCTGCATACATTGTGTCGAGCGAGCGCTATTGTTTTCCGCGCCCTCAACTTTTCATTTTTATTTATGAAAATAAATGCGCGCACTTCGATTTTATTCAAAATTCAATGATTATTGTTCGGGCGTTTTAAAACCGGCCGTTTCTGTGTCGGGAGATGGGGGGGAGAGCTCAAAATAAAAGGCAGCTCGGAATAAAACTTGATTCTTTCTGGTAACATTTCAATGAGCGCGTTATTGGCGACAAAGCCCTCGAAATCCTCTCCCGATCGATTCGCAACACCCGGCCAACTTCTAATTCGAGAAAGGAACAGTCAATTTCGTTGTTTCCTCCGTTGAATGCTCTCGCGCCCGAGCCGACAAAAATCCGCCAGCACGGGACGCGCCGGCCTCTCGCGGCGCTTGTTGTGTCGTCGCGCAGAAAAAAAAAGTTCAATTTGCATTGCCGGTATTATTTTGCAGGCGGCAGTCGACCTATCGTAACTTTCTGATATGTTTTACGGGGTGGCGGCGGCCGCAGCCGAGGGGCGGGGGAGCCGGGGCAGGATCAAAGGGCAGCCGACTAGCCATTTCGAGCGCATAGGCCGCCGCCGCAGCAGCCGCCGCCGCCACCGTCGTTCGCGACCCTCGACTCGCAGCCAGCGAGAAAAGCTCTCGGAAAAAATTCCAATTTTTCACCCTCGAATAAAATTATTATTGACGAATGAGCAAGTGGGGTGTGGCGGCGGTGCCAGTCGGGGTCACCGGAGGAAAGGCGCGAGAGGGAGGTAGGGGTGGGGTGGGGTAGCCCGGAATTGGCTCGACTATACGCGGAGGCTCGTTAGTGGGCTCCGGCTGCAGGATAGAACGATACTGGAAGAGTGCGCGGCTCGACTGGCCCGGCTATTTTTAATATTTAAAATTTAATTTACAAAATGCCAGTTGCGCGTTTGAACGCCGCCGCGCCGCCACTGTTGCCCCGGCGCTCTCTCCTTCTTTTCCGCTCTTTTTCCCGGCCCTCTCTCTCTCTCTCTCTCTCAGTGTCGATGGATTTTTCACTCGAATCCCCCCTGCCCTTTGCGAGCTACGACCTTTTCTCGTCGTCGCATCGACACTTACCTGCGAGCCGAAGTAATTGAAGCGCTCTTTTATGATGAATCTTGAGTCTCGCCGCGCAGCGCGTAAAAAAGCTAATATTTTCGAATGCGAGGAGCGCCAAATGCCGGCGGAGTTATCGGGCGTGTAAACTCCGCGGCGAGCCTTTTTACGGTACGTCGAGCGATCCTGCCGTGCAAAGAGTCTCGCCGGGCCGATTTGCGTGTTTTCCGGCCGAGTTTTTAGCGCAATTCTCGATCGCGAAAAGTCGCCCGAGCATCCCGGACGGCAGAAATTAGCTCACTCTCTCTCTCTCTCTCTCTCTCTTTGGCAAGACGTAGCCGAAAGTTAGCTCGCGTGCGCTGTAGCCAGCTACTCCGAGCAAGTTGCGCCGCGCGCCCGTAACTTTGGCACTTTGGACAATGCAGGACTGCTGCGTGAGCCGCTCCTCTTCGATTAACCTTCGGCGGCCCGAAAGATCGGGCGAAACTTCATTTCCATTCTAATGTGAATACGTGCTCGAACGAGATTAAACGCCGCGGCGATGATAATTAGCTTGAAAAAAGGAGCCCGCCGAGGTGCAAGGCATCGATAGTCGCCGTTGTCGCGCCGCCTCGTTTGAGCTGCGCGCGGGTTAATTTCGCGCCCACGGAGGGAGGATCAAGGTGGCCGCTTCATGGACTGGTCAAAAGGTTCGGCTCGCCTCAAACGAGCGCCGAGGCTCTAATCCAGGGGCGACCGATATGTACCGCCTCACCGCGAGTCTCGATAAAGAGGCACCTGCTTCCCTTTGTTGCTTTTCGAGAAGGGAGCCCGATTGGCGTCGCCGAAGCAAACAGCATTTGCAATCTCTCATACGAGACAGGCGCAACGCGAACCGCACTCTCTTCCCCCGAAAATTTGCAGCGATCCCCAGCCCAGGTCGCGAAGCGAGTAGAAATATACTTTTGAAGGCTGATCTCGCGATCGACTAATAAATTGGCATCGGCAAGCGCGCGCCGGTGAAAAAGGCCGGCCTCGAGCAGCTGCCTGGCGCATAGTTTGTATTTAATAAATTTTTCTCGCCGGCAAGCGGCGTCGGTCGGCGCAGCGGGCGCATTAATTTTCATGAATAGAAAGTTACGTGACGTGCAGCTCGCTCGCTCATTACACGTTGATTCGCTTCGCCCCCTCCTTCGAGCGCAAGTTTCGGCTCCCGCCGTATATTGGCAGCCCGTCCGTACTCCTCTATAAAACATATAACGTGTACATATATAAAGAGTGCATTCTGAGAGAGAAAGCCGGGGGTGGCGGCACGTATAAAGCAGCCAGCGAAAAGGGTGGCTCGGATCACGCGATCGGAACCCGCTAACGGTATCAACCCTTTTCTCTGAAATCAAATTCAAGTCAACTCTCTCTTTCTCTCCCCTGCCTGCACCTCCTTCCGTCGACGTTCGTTCGCTCGCTCGCTCGCTCGCTCGTTCGTTCGTTCGTTCGTTCGTTCGTTCGTTCGTTCGGCCAGACTAGACGTAATTACATAATGGTTTTATGTGCACCCCTTGATTTTCTCCCGCTACCTGCCTCCTTTATGCATTTCGTGCGTACGACTTTCGATCCCGGCGGCGGAAAAAGCTCGCTCAAAACTGCCTTCGAAGTCGCCGGGGGGGCGGGGGATCGATAACGAACTCGGACAAATCCAGATGGAAATACGTGAGCAAAGACGCAGGGATGCATAATTGAAAATCGAGCGAGGAGACGAGGCGACACGCGCGCCGAGTCCATCGTTGAAAGGGTTAAAACGCTGCTTCCTGCAATATTTACGAGCTTTTCAGAGGCTCAAAAACCTTGTTTAGCTTGGCTACTGCCTTGTATACCTTTGCCCATCAATTATTAGTCCGCGTTAAGGGAGCGAAAGCCCCGCCATTCTTATATTTATATTATTTCGGGGCGCGCTTGTTAATTGAAAAAGCGGCTGCGTTTCATTGTTATCAGTTGGAAAATACGTCGGCGGCTGCCTTAATGAAGAAAAATGCAATTTCCGAGCTAATAACGTAGGAGACAACGGCAACAGCAAGGCGGATTGAATTAATCCAAGTAGGTAATCCAACTTTGAAGTTTGTTTGTCGCCCGTATGTTGTTACAGAACTAAGCGCACTCCCTCGTATTGCGCTAATTTCTGTAGTTGTATTTACTCCGGCTGATCGTCAGTCGCGCGGCTGCTGCTGCCGCCGCCGCCGCCACCTCGCCTTTATTTTTCAACAACTTTTCCGCGCGCGAAAGTTTGTCTAATAAATAAATAAAGGAGCGAAGCATCGGCCTCGTAAAGCTCGGAGAAAAAGAGGCGTTAGGTGTTGCGCACCTCGAAGGAAGCGGCTCGTAAAAAAAGGACGTAACTCCCTCTCTGTCTCTCGCTCTCTCTCTCTCGCTCCGACGTAGGTATATACACAGGAGGCATCGCGCGGGGCTAAAGTGACTTCTGATTTCACATCGCGTGATTCGAGCATTACGACGGCAGATGGACGTACGGAAGGAAGCAAGGCAGGAAGGAAGGAAGGCAGGCCAGGTGTCGGCGGCGTGGACGCGCCCTCGGAAAAAGACGATCGCGAGACAGAAAGAGAGCAAAGAGGCGCACGACGACACCCTTTCGCGTGTCGGCTCTATTAATTCGGCCTGCGTTAATTATAATCAGCGCTCGCTCCTCTTTTCTCGGCAAACATCCACACCCCTCTCTGGCCAGCGCTCTCTCTCTCTCTCTCCCTCCCCCGTGCGGCCTGATTTATGAAGACAAAATGGCGGAACTGATTTACAAAATGGTCGATCCTATCGGCGGGGATGTCCGCGCCTATAAATAAGCTCGCTCCTCGCCCGATAAAAAAGGAGGATGTAGAAAAGGCGAGCGCGCGAAATTCGAAACTGTAATCAAGGCCGATTTATTCGGAGCGCTGACGCAAGCTCTCGCCGAGGCGACGCCATTTAATTAGCAAAGCTCCTCGCTCGGCCGCGAGTCCGGACGATTGAAAAAGAAGGAGCTCGCGGAACGATTAAGGTTTATGATTGACGAATCGAGAGTCGTCGATTTGCCGAGGGGCTTGTATATTCGCGGCCGCCGCGCGTGTACGTGCGCGCCTAATGCATTGTCGGGCCGCGCCCACGAATCGGAGCTCATGTTTTATGAAAAAGAAAAAGGGAAGAAAAATGACGGGCAGAGGAAATAGATATTACCTAACGGAGTTAACAAGCACAACCCTGCCGTGGTTACAGGCAGTTGAAGGCCTCCTCCTCGCCTCGGCTTACATTAGGGCGCGGCACATCCAGTCGCCTCGGCTCGCGAAATTGCAAAATCGCTAAAAATCCCCTCTCTCTCTCTCTCTCTCTCTCTCTCTTCCCCCTTTATTCATATTGCGCGCCCCGCCGACGACACGCCCTTTATAATACGCGTTTTTACTTTTCATTCTACAATTTACAATCTCCTTACGCTAATTGCGCGATAAGCTCGCAAATCTACGAATCGCGTGAATCATACATCTTGCTATACGCGAGTCGAGAGCGCGGGGGGATAGCCAGCCCGGATTTCGCTCTTCGAAATGCTCTCGCTTTGCATAAAGCTCGTAAAGTCCCCGATATTAAAAAGAAAGGAGCCGAAATAACGGAGCGTTAAAAATGTAACCGTCCAAGTCTTATATTCGTAGCTACTCGACGGATCCCCCCCCGTTCGAGCAGCCAAGTCCGAAATTGCCTTCCCGATAATGAATTAGTCAGAGCATCATTTTAAATTAGGCTTTTAGCTTATTTCTGATCCCGGCATTAAAATCTGATTAAAGTGAGTTGGGCGAATATAATTTAACGTCTGCAAGAATACGAGACTGGCTTTAAATATAGATCGACGACAGAGAAGCAAAAGATTCGATTAGTCTAAGTAGCTAGGCGTGAATATTTCAGAAAACACGGCTCCCCTGATTAAAGCAAACAAGAGCGGATCCTTCCTAATCCGCGTTGTTTTCCGCGGCAACAAGATTTTTCGGCTGGTACGAGCCGCCGCCGCCGCCGCCGCCGCCGCCGCCGCCGCCGTCCGTAACGGGCCGGCCTTTTTTGCTCCTCGAAAAGTAGGAAACCCTGTCGAAAGATTAGAACACGGCCCGTTCGTGTTCGAGTAATGCCGCTCCGGTAATATCTCACCATTAGGCGTAATCATCCCCTGCACACATCCGCGGAAGCAGCGGCACCGCCACACCGCCACCACCACCCTCCCCCCTAATGCCTTATAATTTATAACGGCTCTCGCCTCCGACGAGGCGCAGGCCTCGGAAAATATATCAGAGTTAAAGTTAAAGACCAGCCAAGGAGCCAAATTTATAAATATGGCGTCTAATATTCTGGCCTGAGCCCCGTCGCCTCGCTCCCTGCACCTACGCCTGCATTTCCAAACTGCGCACAGATTTAAACGACGGAAGAGCAGCGGCCAGTTTTCTAAATGAGAAAACTTCCTGCCTGTAAACAGAGAGACCTGACAATGTACTAAATTTTTTACGGAGCAACATTTTAATCAAGAAATTAGTCCCTCCGGCTCTCTCTCTCTCTCTTTCTATCTCTGCTCTTGTAGCATTTTCGTCGTGTCTTTGCAGTGCCCCAAGTGCGCGGAGATGGAGAGCCGGTAAATTTATCTTGTGTTAAAATGATGAAAGAAAAATAGAAAGCCACGCATTAAAATGACATTAACCGGGAGGAAGGCGCCGACTTGCCGTTGACAGCCTTAAAGCGCGATGAAAAAATAAAAGTTCTTCGTTTAAAGTTTAAATTAATAAAAATTGTTTAAAGCGCAAAAAAATTCGAGTTTATTCAAATATACCTGAAACTTTTATATCCTTACTTTTTTAATCAATATTTATATTCCAAACTTTTCCACGGTTATGAGTTTTTTCATTATAAAAGTTTTCATTTAACTAAGTAGGTAAAATAAACGGCTCTCATATTCCCTTGCAATGAACATTTTTCAAGAAGTAGCGCCGGCTCGCGGGAGATTAAAAAATTTCCTCGCCTTGCGCTTTTGTGCCCGGCAGCCTAAAGGCAGTGCGGGAAGAGGCCGAGTGTCCGCCAATACTTTGAATCATTAGATGAAAGAAATGGACGCGTCCCCATTCAATGCGGATGCAAAGCTTACGTGGCTAAGTCGCAAAGATGCCTTTTTAATCGTTCGAAAAAATAGGAGCTAAGCGCCCCGCTAATCCCCAAAGCAGGCAGCGTTCCATTTAGTTTTCCTGCAAAAGTGACCCATCAGTCGGCTCGAGAGAAGAATCCGCAAAAGAGTCGAGCCTCATGCCGCCGAGGCTCATGAGCGTTTTAAAACGCAGCAATTTTTAATCACGCGGCGGCGGCGGCGGCGGCTCCTCGATATGCAGAAAGCAGAAAGCGCTCGCATGAAAAGGCAGAGAGAGAGAGAGAGAGTACCGAGCACTTGGAAGCTACTCCGTACGACATATTAAAAATGTCGAGGCACACTTGTGCGCCCGTCCCCTCCCCCTCCCGGCCGATCCTTTTGGCAAACAGGGAATTATATGTAAGCCGTAAGACATAGACAAAGGGCTGTTGCGGCGTTATATCTGGCCCGGCGGTAACGAGTTGCGGCTCGCTGTCACTCCCTCTATCTCTCCCCGCTAAGCTTCCGAAGCGGCGCACAGACCTTAAGCCGCATCGACGCTGCGAGCAGCTTCCTTTTCTTTTTTCCGAAACTGCTTACTTTCCCTCCCTCTCTCTCTCTCTCTCTCTCTCTCCTCTGACCCGCGCACATCCGCTAAATTATTAACCATTCTGCAGATTATAAAAACATGCGCTAATGTAACAAGAAATGCATTTGCTGATTAATATGCATATTATGTGCATATACGCACGCAGTCGGCTCCGAGGAGAGAGACTTTTTCCCCACCCGGCTAAATTATGCGCGTGTACAGCTAACCTGAAGCTCCTTTTCTTTTTCTCCTCCCGCGCGCTCCTTTTTAACAGCGCCGCGGAGAGCCGGCCCGCTTTGTTCCGGCGGCGTATCGAAAAATAGACGATTCCCAGCAGTCACTTATTTCCGCGCCATTGCAAATCATGCGCGATGTTTATACTAAAGGAAAATAAATTCCGCTCCCCGCTTTGTTTTCGTTCTTTCTTTTTTTTTTTCTTGCTTCCTCCAGCGCGGTGGCCCATCGGAAATGTTTAAAAAAGAAAGGGGGAGATCAATAAGCGCTCGTCCCGGCCGCTGTATTTCATCTCGTCTTTTTTGCCCCTCCCCCCCCTGCTCAAATGCGATCCGCAAACAGAGCGCGAGCCTCTCTTTATTTAAACAAGGGATTTCTTGAGCTTCGGAAAGAGAGAGGGAGACGGCGACTTTGCCTCTCTCGGCTCTGATTCCCGCTTCCGATTCCTCGAAGCGCCCTTCAAACGAAACAAGTGTCTTGCTGGCCGCTCCTGACCGACCGAGCACTTGCGAATCTTCATATCTCGGCGAAGAAGGAAACTTGCTCGGGCGCTTAATAGCGTCGAATTACAGGCCGTTTATTCCGCGTCTGAGTCCCGAAGGCGCGGGTGGAAAAGAAGCCAGAAGCTGCCTGAAGTCCGTCCGGCTCGGTGGGGAGGTATAGCGAAGGCGGCGGCGGCGGCGGCGGCGTTGGCGGCTCGCTGCGGGGGAAACTTTTTTCATTTTTATTTCACCTTTTTAAAGTATTCCTGCCAAGAAAAACAGCCATTAGCAAGAGTTTTCGCTTTTCGCGCGAAACTTTTACTCCTGCCCTCCCCCTCCGTAAATTTACGTTGGCCTCCGCGAGCGAGCGCCGCGTTATAAAGGCAGATAGATAGAAGGAGACGAAAGTGAAAAAGCCGAGAGACGAAGGAGAGAGAAGGAGAGAGAGAGAGCTGGCTGGAGGCGGACGGCTGGAAAGTAGGCGAGCCTAAGTTTTGCGCAACTCTTTTCTCAAACCCCATCCTTCTTCCACCCTCCCACCGACCGGCCGCGTTTTTCATCCCCCTCCGCCTCGCGCTCCGCGCATTTTTCATCGTCTATAAATTCTTATTTATATGCGACGCCGTGTTTCTTCGCGATTAAGAAGGAAAAGGCCGCCGCCGCCGCCGCCGCCCCCCGCAAAAAGAGAGATGCCAGCTCAAAAATAAACGGCGGTCCGTCACGAGATCGAACGCGAAATCGCGGCCTCTTATCGCGCTGCATCGCGCTGCCGCGGCTGCTTCGGAAGAAGAAAAAAAAATCATCCCAAGGGATGCGCCGCGAAGAGGTTCGATAAATTAACGGCGACCCTTCCGACGCGCGGGACACTTTCGTATATATACGAGCGCAATGTGTAGAGTCGCCGTACGGAAATAACGTTTGCGTATCAATAATAAATCCTAGCCACTCATTTCTTTACCCGAGTTGCCTTCAGTCACCCGACGACGTAATAAATATATTGATTAAATCATTATTGTATGACTCTAGTTAAAATATTGTATCTATAGAAAACAGGGCTGTAAGAAGCAGATAGCTATATACAATCCTCGGGTGAAAAAGTTCCCCTCAAACATTCAAGCCCGCGCTCTCCTTTCGCTGGAAACTTGGCTCGACCAGCTCCGATTCGAGCTTTTTACCCCGTCACCGCCTCGTTTATGAAGCGGAGCTCGTTAATAAGCGCGACTGAATCTCGTTGTTAGCCCAGTCTAATCCGTACTCGAAAGACGCATCAAGATAGATCGGAGAAAGGGCGAGCGAACGGGGTGGTGGAGGGGGCGGGGGG
>UCOL01005280.1:0-12060 GCA_900474335.1 Ormyrus nitidulus | reverse complement strand
TCATTGAATTGATTATAATATCGTTCATATGACCACAGTGTTGTCAAATCAACAGCTTGGTGGTTGAATTGATTACCGGGGTTTTTGAATTGACGATGGTTTTTTCTCAGTGTACAGCAATAAAACTTAATGTCAGGATTTTAATATAAAACATAAAAAAGCAGTATTTTAGTAATTTTTATTTCAGTAATTTTAATTAACAACATTAATAAGATTCTAACACAGCAGGAGATTGAGAAAGAGAATCCTCACACTTTCCCTCTTCAATCGCCGAGCAAAGCGAGATCCTTTGTCGAGAAAAAAAGAGAATCTGCCAAAGTTCATCTCGTAAAATTGGCTCGGCGCATCCGTCCTTTCATAACTCAGTAGCTCTCGGCGTCGGACTCTCCCGCCGCCTGTAATTGGATATATCTCCTGGTTCACAATGCGAGAAAGGGGAGGGGGGGGCGGGGGAGGAGGCCCGCGAGCGAGCGACCGAGCGAGCGGCGGCATTAAAATGAGACATTGTGGCGTCTGGGCTTTTTTTCTTGCCATCTGAAAGAAGCGACCAGGAAGCGAACTCGCGGTGCCTGCCTGCCTGCCTGCCTGCCTCCGGGCGAAAGCGAGGCTTCTGCAACGTGTCGCGCGCCCCGGGAAAACGACTCAATAAAGTGCATCACGTAGGCGTTTCCACAATCATTATAAATAAGCGGCCGCACAATAGACGGGTATAAAGCCGAGGGCCCAGACAGCCATTAGCATTGTCGGAGCTTTCGTGCTTGTGCGCAGTATCGCGCGCGCGCGAGAGTAGAGAGAGAGAGAGGAGATGTGTGCTAGAGCCTTGTTTTCTCACTTTGCCGCCGGAGGATTCGAGCCGCGAATTGCGCATGCAAAATTTCTGCCGATTTTCGATGCAGAGAGAAGCTTTATGGGCTGCTTGTGTGGTCTCTCGCTCAGATTCGATAGCTTTTTTTTTAGTCGGTGTCGATAGGTTTCTTTAACTCTTCCGCCGGATCATGGATCTTAATAAAATTGCAGGATGTCATTCTTCAGCGACACTGAATCAAAAAGAAAATACGCGCTTCAGCGTTTAGTCATATGAGCTACAGTAACAAAGTTATGGTTTTTGAAAATTATATACTTATAAAACTTAAAATATTTCTGCAACTTAAAGTCTTAACCTGCCAAACAAGAATTTTAAAGAAAATATGCAGCAAGAGCTTTAATTTGAGAGTAGTTTGGTTAAAAAATGTTTATTGAATCCAATGTTATGTACAGTTGAAATAATAGTAAAAAATGTGGTATATTTCTAAAGGATTAGTTGCAGTAGATTTTTGTAGCAATTTTAAAGGTACTATTTAAACTAGCATACCTTTGGAGCAAATGAATATTTTTTAATCTAGCCACTCTTAAATTAAAGCTCTTACTAAGTACTTTATTTCAAATTTTTACTCTATATAATATGACTTTTATAGATACGCAAATATTTTAAGTTTTATAAGCACCAATTTCTCCTAGAATTTAAAAAAGACCCATAGTTTTGTTACTAAGGCCGATTTGAATAAACGCTGAGACACGTATCATTTTTTTTTTTTTACTAAGAAATGACATACGACTGCAATCTTACCAAAATCCATGATCCGTTGGGTTGATACTCCTCTTGTTAGTTTACAAGTAAATAAGGGTACGGTGACTCAATAAATACAGGTGGAAGTTCAAAAAAACTGTACAGCGTTTAAAATAAAACTCCCCCTTCCGTAACGGCCATTAATCGAAAAATTGCCCGCGCGCAGCACGTTCCGCCCGCTCGCGCGCGAACAAACTGCTCCCGGACGGAAAAAAAACGGCCGCTCGCTCGATCTTCATTTGGACAAAAGCGAAGGCATCGGAAGATCGAGTGCCGGTCGATGAGCCGGGGCCGCATTCAATGCGAGAAACGGCCAGTCGGTCAGGTGTGCGGGTCGAATTCGCCTGAGTTATGTCGCCGCTGCGGCCGCCGCTCGATGAAAGTTTCATTCGAGCCGTCGCGGACGCGATAGATGCACTTGCGGCGAGTTAACTGCAGCCGCTGCCGCCGCCGCCGCCGTTGCTACTGCGAGAATAAGTAACGAATTGCCGGAACGCTCGCCGCTCAAAAATTATGGCCCGCTGTTGGGAGGATGAATGTTTAGGAATGGATCGGGGCGCGGTTCGGGGCTTATTTCGGAACGGGTTTTTGTTCTTTTTAGGGGAAGCAGCAGAAAAGAACGAATGCACTCGAAGCATTTCCGAAGCGAAATGAACCTTGGAATGCTCGAGAAACAATCGGGGGATTTTTGGATTTCATTTGCTTGCTGATCCTGATTTTCTTCGGGTATAGAAAGTTTGCGTCATTTAACCCTTCTGGAGCATGAATATCTTCTAACTTGGAATTAAGATGGGAAAATAGAATGAGTAATTATGCAAACGAAGAGATTTCGAGTCTTAGATTATCAAAGTTATTTTGAATTTTAATGCTCCGTATAATATTATATTAAGTGAGTTTAAACCCATCGAAAGTTTGGACATTTTGCTTCATTGTTTACAAACTTCGAGTTAAGAAACGCTACAGTGAAATTACTTCTGTTATTAATCTGCGTAAAATTTTATGCGACGTAGATAATTTCAAATTAAAACTTTTCAATTTCAAATTCACCACGTTCGCTGTGTTTTGTAACTACTTATTATCTGACGCATCTCTCGTAAAAAAATAATGACCAAGAACTAGGAAGTATTTTCACAATCAATAATTACTACCCTAGTAGAAATAAAAGCATTTTAAACGCTGTTCAAAGTAATTTATGCGCAGCAATAATGTTAGAAAAATGTAATCCTGAAAAATGGCCCAAAACTAGGTCGTTTTAAATTCAATGCATGGGCATTTTACCCAGACCAGAAATCTGTGGTAAAGTGACTTTAAAAAACGTTACATTTAGGCATGGTATATTTGGCCACCTGTCTAGTGGAATTGGCTAATTTCTGTTCGAAAAATGGAATCAAAGTATCAGGGTAATGTTTCAAATTATTAGTACCTTAAAGAAGCTAAACTTGCGAATCTCAGCATCGAAATATCTTCCCTCTTATAATTAAATAAACGCAATAATTCTTTCCGTTCACGGAGCTTCGGTTAGAGCAGCCTTGGCAGTCGGCGGAAGTGGCCGGCGGGTACTTCCTCGCCTTGTTTCGGAACGCTCGGAACTTTGTTCCGGACCTCGGAACTCGTAAACTTGGGGGGGCCGACCCCAAGTGCTCAAAGCCCTCGAGTTACACTCGAGGACTTATTCACGCGAGTGAATTTCCCAGCGGACGCGAGCGGAAGATTTGGCGCGTAAAATTTTCAAAGTCGTTATCGCGTGCGTTCAATTCGACGGTGCGACGAAAGCTTCGGGGGGCAAATAAAAAAAAAGCGAATATGAATTTATTCATTCGAAGCACCGGACTGTGTGGATGTTTGTTTGTTTGCTCGTTCCGGGACGCGTATCCGTACGGATCAAAGTTCGGCGTTTATCGAAATAATGCGAAAACCGCAACACGGAGAGCCTCCGCGGCTTCTTGTTTATTAATGAATCCGCGTACTAGCTGCGAATGTCAATAGCGCAGTGGTGATACTAAATGGTTCGCCAGAATGTGGACACGATCGCGAATTCTAGAATGCATGGCGCGTGCTTTGGTCAATACTGGGGTCGACGATTTTTTCGTATCCAACGAATCGAATGCAAACGGGACAATGGACTGCGATCATTTCTGACCGCAATTTGAACGAGTAAATGCTTTGAAAAACGGTGTCCTGCGACCTCGGTGTCATTTGCACCGATAAATTACAAGTCTTTTAAAGTACGATATCGTTTCCACGTAGAAACGTCAATAATTACAATCGACGGCAGTTATTAATTAGCAAGGTAAACAGTAAAATTCGAGACGAAGCTTTCAAAATTAACATAAATATTTCACGTTAAAGCCCGACTACAGTACATCGAAAGTTCGCCGATCGAGGCGCGCTTCTATCGATAACTTATACCAGCCACGATAATCCCGAGCATCGGCGCATTACTCGCCAGTCAAAACTAGACAATGTAGTTTAATGAGGAAACTGTAAACAAGCCGGGGCTCAATGGAATTAAGTTCCTGAAACGACGGCTTACCGTTTCAGGGCTCCGGAGTTCCTGAACTCGCGGGGCGCTAATTATGACGTT
Organism: Ormyrus nitidulus; assembly: GCA_900474335.1. Taxonomy (NCBI): domain Eukaryota; kingdom Metazoa; phylum Arthropoda; class Insecta; order Hymenoptera; family Ormyridae; genus Ormyrus; species Ormyrus nitidulus. The sequence goes on along the minus strand of UCOL01005280.1, from coordinate 7,870 downwards.
CCTGACGGCGACGGGCCTTGGATATAGAGAGAGAGAGAGAGAGGCGCTTGTCAGCCCCGCGACGCTCGTCGCCTTCGGCTAAATTATTTGCCGGCATTGTTCCGCGACGGGATTTTTCATCGGACGGGACGATGATGCCGTTCATTATCGGCCGCATAATGGAGCGTCGCGCGGGGAAAAATGCCCCGGCCGCGAACCGGTTCGAGAGGGAGAGAGAGAGAGAGAGCGATGATGAAGATTTAACGAGTCGTTTAGCAGGAGGATTGCCGCGCGGGGACAGTTAGCTTTTTTGAGGGAGAGCTTAATTTACAAATAACTTGCGAGCCGTCACGCTCGAGTATTAATCTTCGCGAGCTTTAATTGAACTTGGGTGTTACGCGATCGGACGCTAATAACTGTAGTGCGAGTTATAACGAGTGAAAAAAAGAATTGAAAAACTTAGGCTCTGGTTCATATTTATACACGCAGAAGAATTTTGGTCAAAAATTACCCCTAAATTTGAGTGAAACTCGGGTGATTTTGACATTAGAGTGGGCTTTATCCACATTTGCATGAAATATTTAATAGATCATGCTTTAGATTTGTATATTTCTGTGTAAAAAAATTACACATCCCTGCAGTAATTTGTTCTTCCTTCATATTTATAATGAAAGAAATTCAATATTCTAATTACATTATTTAAAAATTTACAATACCCTTGTAATCTTTTACAAATCCGTATGGGCAATTTTTCCCCTCCCTCATTGTGAAACAGTTCAATTTTCCCTCCACAATCTGACGTTAAAAAAAAAATTCAATAACAAGAGAAGATCATACAGACTGATAGGTTAAAAAATCATATTTCATAGGTTATTTTTGGAATAAAAAATGTCAGTAACATAACCTTATAATATATAAACAAAAAAGCAACAAAAATAATAGTTCATTCAAATGAGTAGAGAAAGTTTTACCATACCTTCATCTTAATAATTTACTCAAATGTGAAGAGGGTCCCGGATTAACATTCGTAGATGTAATTTTTGCCAGAATTTTATTTATAATTTTTGTCCAAAATTTTTCGAAAAGTAATTTTTTTTGTAAAATTCTTGAGCAAAAGCTACTTCCCGCGAAAGGATTTTATTCAAGATTCGCTTACTGCGCAGCGCACAACGTCAAATCCCAGAATGAATCAGCGCCATTTATTCAGGTAAATCTGGCCTAAAGATCGAAATAGCAAAGAGGGCGGGTTACGGGTTAACGCGCAATCGCGACGCGCTGGTTAAATGAGGCGCGGCTGCGGGCCCTAACAGCCGGGCGCAAAGGGCGATTGCATGACTAACGACTAATTGAACCATCAATTAGTGACGAGACAGACGAGGGAGGGAGGGGGGCCGAGCCCAGGAATAAAGCAGATCTGGATTTCGATGGCAAACGACGTCGTTCATTGCGGTTAAAGCGGCCGGATATACCCTCTCCGACTCGATACTTCGCTCTCTCCCTCTCTCTGCGCGCTTTGTAATTAAACCGAGGCCCAGCAGAATGCTAATGAATCCGCGCGCCCGTATAAGATAGCCATATTCGTGCGCTCTATGAATTAGCCCTAATTCCGAGGCCGTATAGCTTCCGCGCGCACGCCCGAGAGGGAGGAGGAGGGGGAGGAGGGGAGGCGGAAAGAAGAGCCTTGTTTCTCGCTTCGCTGACGGTCGTCGTCCAGGTGAGGGTGAATTACGAGAGCGACCGGCTGAATTTATGATGCGAATCAGGGATGCTAATTAGGGCGCTGCACAATGAACATTTCTTTTATCGCATCGAATCCGACACCGAGCGCCGGGCGCGCGGGGAATTCACCTCAAGATGGAATATTGCGTGCCGCGGATGTGCAGGAGATGAGTATCTCGGATGGACTCCTGCTCTTTTTTTTTCTTCTTTTTTTTTGCTTTCCTGGAAGACAGCTGCTGCGCCCCGTGAATAATGCAAGCGTGACGAACAGGAGCATCGTTCTGGTTTTTTGATGTAAAATAATCGTATTTGCAGATCTTTTTCTTTGGTAATAAATTTGGTACTTCGCTGGACCACACTCGGTAGGCGTTGTAAAGATCTTTTTTAACAGAAATTTATTTTCTCAAATTTGAAGATATATTTTAGAGAGAATCCAATTTATTTCTGACTTGTTTACTTTATTCAAAGATTTAGATTAAAAACTCGTGCAATCAAAATGGTAGCTATATATTTCAATTTTACATAAAAATTAGACCCTAAAATATTGGGAATCGAGAAAATCGTTAACATTATATTATAGTTTTGTGACATAAGAACATTTTTGTTGATAAGACCTACGTATCTAAATTTATTAGACTATGAAGTAATAAATAGCGTGCAATATCCGCGATATTCGTTTCAACCGAAGTTAAACGAAAATTTAAAATACCGGGTAATTTACGCCGGTATACGCAGCAACGCCTTGCAAAACGCCCGTAATATTCCAAGTAACTTTTCAATCATCAAAGCTGAAAAGGGAATCAACGATCCAAATAAACCGACTTGCAGGTGTGAATGCAGACTTTCACCTCCGCGCCATTAAGACTCTCGACAATGCGGAGCCGCAGCTCCGCTGCGCTCTTAATTCCGCCTCTATCCGTATCTTCCCGCGCGCTTGCATTTCTGTAAACCGATCGTTAGCCAGATAAGACTCGGAGAGAGAGAGAGAGGGCGAGAATCCTCGGCCGATCGTAGATCTGCGTTTTAACGTCGCCGCCTTGAATTATGAAGCATAACGATTGCATCCATTCTCGGGGGGGATTTTTGCGCGCCGGCCAAAATGGGAGCGCATTGTTGGTGTATACCACTGCTCGCGGCGGTTCGTATTGTCGGGCAGCGGCCGTTCGAACTGGAACGTACTGCACCCGGTTTGAATCTATTTTAATTCTCCTTCCACGCTGAATGTAAAGCTGGAGTTCTCACCTTATAGCGAGAGAGGTGTAAAGTGCTGGTAACGGATATGCAAATGCGTGTTTATAAAATTGATTAATACATAAAACAATTAGACACGAGAGGCTGGAACGGACCTCGGCGCGACTCTTTAAAAGGAAGCTGAATTACTTCGTAATGCCCGGTGGAGATAAGAGTAATTATGCCGGGATTTTGTGTCGTGTTGAGCGTAATTACCTGCTATTATACCTATTCTGCATTTTTACCTTTTAATGTTTACGGGGCTATTATTTACTACTGTAATTTGATTTAGAAGATATTATCTGCGCAACCATAAACAGAACGTTTCGGTGCCAGCTTTTAACGTATTACGTATATATGTGCACACGATATCACTTTGGCGATAATTAACTTATATATTAAAATCGAAATCATAGCTGGAATTATGAAATATCTAATTTAGCCGATGCAATCGATAACTGGAAATTAGCTAATGCAAAGTGCATAATTATTAATGCAGAAATTATAGAGGTAAAACTGACTGAGAATTGTCTGGTAGAAATTGGATCCACTTTGGAAGGAATATCTAATATCTTATATTAGCAGTTTTGAAACCACATTTACAAATTAAAATGTTTCAACTATTAAAAATTTAATTAAACAAGCAGTTAAAAAGATAAGATACTACGATGGTTACAAATATTCTGTGCCTTAAACGCGAAAAAATTAAGTTAACAATATAAGCGGCTTGGAAAACGAGCTACTTTCACCAAAGATCAAGTATTAAGCTCGAATCACTTAGGCAAAAGTTCAAGCGATGTCATTAAGCAAAAAGTAATAATCCAAGAAAGTACCCATTCCGCATTTAAGAGGGTCGATCCCCCCTCCGTAAAAAGCGCGCGGCGCTCTCGCACGACACCCATAATTCCCGGCTCTCGTATCAATTGCCCGGGCGCTAATATTACCCCGTAATTCCGGCGTCTCGGGTATCAAGCCTCGAAACATACGGGATTGCGTTTTGAAAGGAATAACTCGCGAGCTGCAGCGCAGAAGAGAGAGAGAGCCCCGATAGCGTTCGTGTTTAAACGCGATTTTAATCGGCACTTCGCGCCACGCCCCTGCACACAGCCGTCTGGCCGGAGTCTCGGGCGGCGCGCGGGAACTTTACGCCGGCGGAAGTGTGGCGTGCTTTCCATTTATCTGGAATATCTACCGGCTAAAGTACCGAGGGAGAGAGAGAGAGCGAGGAGGCAGGAAAATTGAAAACTAGCGCCGCTGTTACGCCGCGCCGCGCGCCGTTGTAAGCTTTTCGCGGCTGCAGATAAACCTCGGCTTCGAGTGCCGCCGCCGCCGTTGCCGTCGGGCGGCAGGAAAAATTCCCCGGGACTCGTTTGCCCGGGTTTAGATTGCGACGCCGCGCGGCCGGGCGTGTTTTAGCAGTCATTGTTTTAAGTGCCTTCACTTGTAATGTACTGTAATTGACGCCGCGTTCCGTGGCTGTATATCCTTTGCAGAATTCATCTAAATGGTTTGTTAGGACATTTAACGTTTTGCTGCTGTTGAAAGGTCGCTATTTATTTGCGTTACTGCGAGTGTTGTGCAATCGATAAATAAATATATTTATTTATTGGTAAGGATACTAATTACAAACATCTTAATAATTGATAAATTTCTCATCTTATGTATAATTCAAATATTAAATTAAATTAGATTAATATTAAATAAATCCACAAATACAGTGCAATATAGTTCAGTGGATATTGCAATATTATTGGAGCATATCATTCAGGCTATTTTTCATGATTCAGCGCGAAATTGGTATTAACTGAAATTATGATGAAAAACATTTACGGGAATAAAAAAAGCAGAAAGGGCACGATTAAAAAATTAGCAAGCGCGCAAGTAGTATGCAGCAATTTTTTTGCAAACTTTGATACAATAAAATTAAAGTAACTTCCGAAACAATTTTACTAGTTTCAGAAACCCTTTTAAACCAGTAATTTCCATATAAATTCAATTTTATCAGAAAAGCGAGCCTCATCCTTTAAATCCACACTCAGCCGCGCTACAAAGTTTAAAGAGCGTAATTTTCGTTCCCCGTTCATAATCTCCATCTCCCCACCCCCCCAGCGAACGAACGAAAAAAAGGGAATCGCGCATAAAATCGCGAAGAAACGCAATCCTTGCTCGGTAAGAAAAAGCGAAAAAGAGTGCGCTAATGCACACGCGCCGGTGCAATAACTGCCCCAGCGCGCGTCTCAGATAAATATAATCGAGTAACCCGCGGGAGAGAAAAGGGCGCGCGGATCCTCTTAAGGTATTGCGCAATTAAGCCTCGCGAACCGATCTCGCGCGCGTATGATCTAAGGCCGAGCAGCGATGGTATTTTGAGCGCGGCCGTCGAATAATTCCTAAACGAAATCCTAGAAGCTCCTCGGCCGCGGGGACGTAAAGCGTGTACATTTGCGCTGCCGGGGCAGTTTTATCGCGCGTTTGTTTGGAAGGAGAGCTCCTGGGGAGTGGGTTTTAGCAAACAAAACGTATGTAAATCAAACCGCTGGATATAATTACTCTTAGATTTATAAAGACGCGAGCTTCCAAGTCAATTTGATTTATTTAACGAGGTTCGCTGCTAACTGTATACTGGGGAACAATCTTCTGGGCAGAGAGAGATTTTTGCTTTCCGAGGAATTTCATTGAAAGTGGATTGTAAAAAAGGTCTGTGGTATGACTTGCAAAATGATCGAATTTACCTTTGCTATCGAGATAATGAACGAGGGCGAGGCGTAAAAATTCAGGGCCGCATTGATTAATAGGTAAGAAAGTAGTTTTTATGAGTATTACAAGTGAAGTATTTAGAAATTCCTTCCAATTATATTAATCATTTATATCGGGCTTGTAAAAACGTCGACGGCACGTATATATCATTAAGTTAATTGCGCAAAATAATGATAAGTCGGGGCGTAATGAGAATGCCGATGAAATTATCAAGTAAATTTCGTTTCTAAAGTAAATGAGTTAATTATTTAGAGCATTTATTAGAGTATTTATTACGTTTATTAAGTTGCTTGTATTATTACTTCGGGGTTCAATGATTAATTATTTCAAATTAGAACATTATGGAAGAGATTTTAGATTCTAGAGTAAAATATCGGAGGTTTAATCTGATTGAAATAAATATCTTATGATGCAAGGTGAATTATTTCCATAGCTCCTAATCGATAGTTTTGCAATATCTTTGCACGTTTTTAAAGCCCATTTATATGCAGATAATGCGATTTTTAAAGTGTAATCTTCGGAAATGAAAGATTATTATCTTCGGATTTTGTTAAGATTTTAAATTTAAATATTAAACTGATCGCGTACTTTAACTTATGATTAAAAGTATAAGGTGCATAATTCATCTGAAATACAGGAACTGCGGGTACATTATTACGTGCAATAAATTAAAAACGATTGAAATTTATTTATTATCCTTGCTTGAAGTGAATAACCATCACCGATGAAAAATTATTCGCTATAAATTAAAGTCAATACTGGTTTTTACAATAAACGATAATTGTTGCGGCGATGGGTAAAATAAAAGATTTCAAGTAATTACAGATACTTTCTCATGATTGAGGTTAGGTTAACCAGACCACTAAAACGGAACTGACGTTTACGTTTTTTGAAGTTTTATGAAAGTATGTGGACGCGGATCTGTCTTGACCACAAAACTACAAGCTATAAAATTATTCTGAAATTCAATTCAAAGTAGGCTTTACCTGACCTCGAAACTTACCACCCAGAACAATCAAAACAAGCAACAAAGCTTTTCTCATTTTGCTTAATAATCATGTACACTGATAAAGGATATTACTAGAAAATCAAGTACATGATAAAAATATGATCTTTTTTGTAAGTTTGTGTAATTACGAAATTGATACTTATTTAAAACATTAGTTATACAGTCTAAAGTCACATTTTACGTTAGAAACTTGAGCACCTAGTTTCAAGAATCAAAAAGTCTTTCTCAGCCGTATTCTCATTCTCTAATGCAGCGCATGTCGCTTTTCGTTTGAATAAATATACAAGAGCATCCTTTCTTTGAAAGGATAAATTCATACAGCTTCAGCAATTACACCGAGTACTGCTCTTCTATTCGTAAATCACGAGAGCAGAGAGAGAGAGAGAGGGAGCCGATCTCCGTCTCTATCGCGGCTCACTAAAGCTTTGTAGTTTCCGGCGCGCGCAAATGATACTCATTTCGAAAGGTGAGTTACGGCTTTATTAGAAATCGCTGCTCGACGAGCATTTCTCATCTCTTAACGGTTTTAATGCGCTTACTCACCCGATCGTTGCTCAGCTGTTTTCTCTTGGACGCGCGCATGCGCGAGAAGAGAGAGCGCATGTGTGTGTATCTGGTACGTACCTGGAAAAGAAAAATGACGACGTTAATTTCAGCATTGGCAGCCCGTAACTTTATAGGGAGCGTGTTTTTATGGCGACGCGATCGCAGTTGGGTCGCGCTTTTTTCGTCAGGCGGAGAAGAGGGGGATTGATTGATTGATTCGGTAATCAAATCGGTTTATCTGGGTCTTCGCGTGCACGCTTCGACGCTGACAATGTAATCACGCTCGTAATCAATAATAAGCGCTGCACGATAAATATGTTTCTCTCGAGGCGGGTGTTCATATTTCATGGAAATTGAGAGAAAGTACGGAAGGTCTTTGCCGGAGCTTGTTACTATCTCTATGGGAATCTCCGGTTTTCGAGCGCAGCTTTTTATACAAACTGTCGTTGAGACTGTTCTTATTTTATTAAGAAATTTAAGAAAATTGCTTTTTTTGTACTTTCAACGTAGCATAATTTTCTAAGTAAATTGGGGTTATGAACGCGATCGTTTTGTAATTTCAATCAATTGCAGTTCAATTATAATATATTCATTTTTATAAACCAAGCAATAAGATACTTTTCATATTCA
>UCOL01005279.1:0-12062 GCA_900474335.1 Ormyrus nitidulus | reverse complement strand
CTATATTACTGAATAACTGAGAACGGAGACTGAAGTGTAATAAAAATATGTGAGGTTATGTTCATTCTATAAAATGTCCGATAACCATTTGAAAAATCGTTTACATTAATACGCGAGAACTGGCCATTTTTCATGGCTATTTTATACATTGGAAATTCTACCAGAGTATCGTTGATCTTGCATGCATTTGACGCGTAACAGTTAATCGATTCATTAAAAGTGCGGATGAATATCGCCAAACGATCGTTAGATTCCTCATTTCCTTTTCTAAAGCATTTACGTCAGCGAGCGACGAATCTCCGCTTTCATATAAAAATCTAACGCAACAATTTCTTTGTTATAAGACTCGCCAAGGCTTCGTTCCACAAAGAGCGGTGAGAATCTTCGGCCGTTTTAGGTATATATCAGCGTTCAATTATTATGCCTCGTGTCGTCTCTCGGAGCTAATTCGCAGAAGTCCATCGCGAGGCTGCCGTTAATTTCACTTTTATAGTGAAAAGATCCGCTGAATTTGGACGAACGAGCAAGACTAGAACCAGTCACGTAGACCAGCGCGTAATTGAGTCCATTAAGACATTACGCTTTTATCGGCAATGAAAATGACCTACCGCCGCCAGTTTATTTATTTCTTTCTTAAGTAAGGTAAGATCTGTTTTTTTTTTTTTTTTTTTTTCAGGCAAAAATGACAAATTGCGTTACGTTAGATAGCGGGAATCGAGTATCTAAATGACTTCCTCAGAAATAATTGAATTATCCGTTTGCCCAGATAAAGCGACTATTAAAACGAGCTTTGCACAAGACGGTTACAAACTGCAACGATATCTGTATACCGCTTTACTCTGTGAATTCATCTCGGCGAATAAAAACTTCATCGAGAATCGTAATTTTTTTTTTAATTTACGGACTGGTTTATATTATTAAGTTCTCGGGTCTCTCTTTTTTTTCTTCTCGAGAGCGCACGCAGCTATCAGCGCGCAAATTAATTTTCTATCGCGAATGCAATCTCTCTCGAGAGAGAGCCTCTAACGAATCGCGCAAGATTTGAATTAGTATGGCTTTATCGGCGTTCGATCGATTATGCCGGCGGCTTCGCGTTTTATTAATCAGCTAATACATTTCGCGGTCGGAGAGTATAAAAAACGCGCGTGCAAGTTGTTTTACGAAATATATTTTGATAGATTCCCCGTTGACTTCGTAGTTTAGCCCCCGCACTTTCTTTATATATTCCTTAAAAAACTTAAAGCAAAACTCATCGCCAAAGAAAGTGCGGGGGCTAAACTACGAAGCTCGCAGTTTAGCCTTCTTTCGTCTTCGCTCGTCAAACGCCAGGAGAGGCGCGCGTCGAGCAAAAAAAAAAAAAAAAAAGCCGAGCAGCCGCGGCAGCTGAGCCATAAACAATGGGGAAAAAAACGGGGGGAGGGAGGTGGGGAATTCTCCGAGTTAATTAAACCCCGACAATGAGTTCAAGATCAGCGGCGCGCTTCGCAAGCCGGCTTCCTGATCGCGCCAAGTGCGACGGACGCGGAGGACTCTTCATCTTTCGCACCTTTTTTCTACACGATATTTCCCGGCGGCGCGGCTCTGTTTTCGGTGCGCGACGACAGAGGCGGCGAATAATTGTCTTTCCGATCTGCAGACGTTGGTACATCCGTTATACGAAGGCCGAGAGGTTGGAAGGATTTTAATTATTATGCTTCCGTTTTTTTTTTCTTTTTTTTTATTATCGATCGTCTGACCTTCGATAAATACCTACGGTTTCTTCTTAGGGAATTCGTCGTAGTCATGTTAATTTACTACACCAAGGCTGTTTACATCTTCGAGTCGAATTGAAGTTTGATTGGCTTCGGAGGATGATGACCGGTAACAGTTCGCTGCGCGGAGAGGAATTTTAATTGAAAAAAAAATCACTCGCGAAAGGTAAGGAAGAACTGTAGAAAAAAAAGAACAATGCAGAATAGACGGAGAAGCTGCATCCGGTCAGTCCTTACATGTAGTGCTGATTTGGCATTCCTGAAAGCTCGCTCCATCGTGATCTACTTCGTCAAGTTTCGCTGAGCTTTAGGAAGTTTTTATCTTCTTATAGTAAGACGTGTCGTTCGTCAACCTCGATAAACGCCGCAGTATTAACATTTATCTGTTTATGTTTTAGATTCAGGTTCCTGATTTTTAGTCTTTTCATTCTGAAAGTTGAATAAAAATTTGATTTTTTTGGAATGAATAAGCATAATGTCTTATTAAGCGCAGAGTTAGATTTCTTTATCTGTTGATCCTGTCTTCATTCTTTGCACCCGCCAATAACAAGACATGACACTCTAGCTTTGTAGATAAGTGCAGGAAAACAGGCGTCATGTGGGTATAGATTATTACATATTATTTTGTATTGAATTATCGACACTTGATAAGTCAGTAAGGTTACATAAAAATTTAAATGGAAAAAGTAAGTTGTGTAATAACGTGGTTTTTTTAGTTTATTATACAACACTTTTATTCTTAAAGGTATTAACAAATTCAGGGTTTATTGCACAATTTTATTAAATTTACGTTTTCTATGTAACTTAAATTTATAACAATTGATTTTGTACTATAAGTCACAGATTTGGTTTGGCAATTTGAACTAAAAAAAGGCCCTTTTCAAACCCCAAATACAAAAGGCAAAAAAATGTAAAAGCTAAAATGACATAAACTCATGGTTCTTCAGCAGATGTCATCGATCGATTCTTTTCTCTCGCAAAGAAACTCCATAGAAAACTATACGTAGAGTGAATCGCCGACAGAATGTTTAATTAATCAGCCGAACAAAGCACCTCCCACTTAGCATAATTGGCGAGAAAATCTCTCACCGGCAGGCATCGTCCGACATTTCCTCCCGCATTGTTTCCGCGGCGAGAAAAACACGAGTTCCAATGAACCTCGAAAGTGACTCCTACTGAAAAGAACCGCGTAGGTCAGCCTTGCGAGTCTCCCGAAAAGGGATTTTTCGGTAGGAAGGCGCTTATTGCTTCTTCCCGGTGACTCGAGAGGGAATATCTATGCATTATTTACGATCGCATGCATTATTTATCGGCAAGAGCAAGAAGACAAGCCAATGAATAATAACATGATGAAGGAAGTCGCGCGACCGCCGGCTCGTTTTAATTTTTAAATGCCTTCTTCCGAAAACAAAAAAAGGAAAACGCGCGGCGGCGGCGGCGGGGGGGGGGCTTTGTTTTTTTTGTCGGAGGTGTGCATAAATTGCTGGAAAAAGCGTCGAGTATACAACGAAGAATCGCGGCTGTGCAGTCGAGGCGACGGAGGCAGGGGCTGTCATCATTTGCGGACGATCTGCACCGTCTCGTCCAAAGGCGTGATCGTCAGCTCGTTTATCTGGAAAAGTGTCGATAGTCAGATAAATGGCCTGGGTAAATCATTTTCTTAACAATGAGGATACACCCATTTTTCGTCCGCGCCTCAATGTATATACAGATCTTAAGCAAGCGATCGGCGTTTCGGGCATTTTTTATGCGGAAAAATTCTCCGGTTTTATTTACTTCTGCGAGTCTAATATACGCGCGAAGTAATCTCTTATCTATTTATAGCTTAAAAATCAGTAAAGCTCACAGTCTCGGGAGGAAAATTTACGTCAAGCTTTTAATCGATAAATAATGCAAACAAGCGCTTTGCATAATTGAACAATACGCGCAACGTTGTGACACGCCGTTCAATTGAAACCCATCGGGAATTGACATCACGTACAGCAACATATCTGTATACATACATTGTCGAGAAAGCCGTGCTCAGCTGCGCTTGCTCACCTGAACGTGAGACGGGGTGCCGAGGGCGTAGAGGACCGCCTCGGCGACGTCCTTCGGCTCCAGGATCGGCACGCTGTCCAGCAGGTCGTCGGGAATGCCCGCCGCCCGGATCATGTCCGTCCTCACCGGGCCGGGGCTGATGCTCTGCAAAACGGTGGCCGATATTACATATTAGTCGAGGGAGTTACTTAGAGAGGCAGCTCCCACCGTGATCTTGATGCCGGTGTCGGCGCTGGACAGCTCGTTGCGCACGGACTCGGTCATGCCGGTGACGGCGTACTTGCTCGCGCAGTAGATGCTCACCGGGACGCGGATCCGAGGGGCGTCGTGGCCGGCGACGCTGTTCAGGTTGACGATGTGGCCCTGGGCCTTGTGCTTGCGCATCAGGCGACTCGCCTCGCGGATGCAGATCGCCACCGCGAGCACGTTGATGTCCAGGATCTTGCGGAAGTTCTCGGTCGTGCCGTCTGGAAGAACGGGGGGAAACGAATTTCTACGTAAGATGTGGAAAATTAAAGTATATACAGACGCGGGCAAAAATATTTATTCTGCCTGTAATTTACATTTGTTTTTCGAACTTTTTCTCAAGGTCAACTTTAATGTTCGCACTGCGCCCGATTCTCCGTTGGAAGTTTTCACTGTTTATTCGACCATTTTTCGACCAATTTTTTGGAGATTGGATAAATTTTAGCCTTATTTTTTTTACCAAAAACCTTATTAAAAACCACACCGTTTTACCAGGTAAATTGGTCGAACAATGGCCGAGGTGCAAATAATAAAATTAAATAGTAAAATTAAGTTATTGTTAAAAACTTCTCTGCTTAACGTATATTTGCAAGGTGAACACCTTGCGATGACAAATGCAGCTTGCGTTTTTTCGAAACGCCTATAATGATAATATATTCTATTGAATTATGAAAGCAAAACACATTAAAATACAGAAATTTTTTGAATGGAAATGTATAATAACTGCTACAATAAAAGTCAGAGAAAGATATCAAATTCTTATTTATTATCAATGTTTCTGAAAAAAATCCTTGCAGCGATTATTATTATCTTACGATTCAGATCACGCTGATCTAGCCGAAGCAGCTCAAAAAACCATTCAGCGCAAACGAATCGAAGAGTCTATAGTTTAAAAAGCGCGTCAAAAGCAAGAGAATCGAGCGAGCCAAGCGCGTCGCCCCCTACCAATGATACTCTCGGACACGAGGAATCCGGCATTGTTGATGAGAATGTGAAGCGGGCCGATCTTCTCCTCGACCAGCTTGAACGCCTCCAGAATCTCCTGCTCCCTGCGCAGGTCGCACTTGACCGGATGAAAGGAGCCGGGCTGCTTGGCGAGCCTGCGCTGCACCTCCTGCAGTAGCTCGAGGCGTCGCGCGAGCCCGACGACCTTGAGCCCGGCGGCCACCAGCTGCTCGACGATGCAGACGCCGATGCCGGAGGAGGCGCCGGTCACCACCGCTACCTTTCCTCGCCAGCGTTCCATGTCTCTTATTCTGCGCGTCTCGAACTCGAGCGGCGAGAGACACTTACTGACTGACTCGCGCGGCCGTCGGACCCAAGGCTCTCTCCCTACTTCGGCCCGCGAGGAGGGGGGAACGGATATATGTGAGGAAACCGGCCGCGACTCCTGAGCTCTCTGTGCTTTCCATTTGCATTTTTTTTGCCTCGGCAATACGCGCGAGCTGTGGGGGGCTACATTTTTTTTCGTACGTCGGACTTCTTCGATCTCGTTGAAAGTGTTTTTCAGAATTATTTTTTTTGTTTATCTCTTACGAGCGAAGAAAATGCGCGCGCGGCTTTACGTAACCGCGTAAGCATCGATGATCTTATTATAGAAGAGAGAAAAAACTCGCTTGAAGTTATAGCCGCACTCGAATGCATTTGCATCTAAACACTGAAAATTAAAATGTATGATTTTTTTTTTCAAATTATCTTCTGACTTCGAAGCTTTTAATCGAGAGATACCTGGCTGCTTTATTCTTGTACTCGTTCTGCAATCCTCGAGTAGAAAACTATCGAAATAAACTTCAAAAATATAGAAATATTGCTTATTATTATTCAAACCAGATGTTTGGCCAATGTGAATCCTACAACAGCGAGCTCAGTGACCTATATGGGTAGCCGTGCTGGTATTCTAAATCCGCAAGGAAACAAATAAACATCTCCTATTGAATCTAGAATTTAAAGATAAAATTAACATGATAGCTTTGGTTTCTGTGTAGCGCGCAATTTTTAAGTTTATATATTATCTTTCCCGCGAATAAAGAAACAAAAACTATAATTTTTTTAAAAGAAGAATCATACGATCGTTATAAAAACTTTAAATTTGGTCCATTAATAATCGTTGCGTAATAAGTTTTATACTGTTTCTTCGGAGATACAATGCACGATTGTTGTTATATAAGATAACAATATCAAACGCTTTTTTAGATACAAGGCTTTTTTTGTTTATAATCTTCATCAATTATCTGATTCATTAAAAAAAAAGACAAAACTAACGTAACCAATATAAGTCAATACTTATATACACATATCTTTAAAATTGTACGTTTAGTTATTGATTGCATAAAGAGAAATTAGAGATTTGTTAAAATGGTGTAATATAATTTTACGCATTTCCGGGTTCGAGAACGAAATGCGATTGTAAATTCCGGTCAGTACCAATGGATAGGGGCAGCCAGTAGATTCAACAAACCAGTTTTTCAAAAGTTTTCGTTAGTTTTAGTTTTAAATTAGAACAAAAAAAAATGGGAATTCATTAGAATTCACTATTGTAGCTAAACTCGCAGTAAGTAAACAATCTTTCGAATTTCAATTCGAGCATTTGGGACATTTATAATAAGGACCCAACTTTGTCCCCAATAGCAACTTTGTTTTCTCATCCCGATTCAAGAGTCTTCGTCATTAGACCGAATAAAAGAGATCTTTAGAATATAAAGAATATTCATTCGCTATTAATGAACGCGGACTCAAGAGCGGACAAAATGAACCTTTTTAATTATCAGAAATAACGATCCATTGACTCGTACATATCTATCGCTCCAGTTGCTAACAATAACAATCGTTTTCCCATTTAAGTGCAGCCGTATATAAACTAACGTTTAAAAGCCGGGATAACGCAAAAGCACAGAGAGTGCATTCGCGCATAATTAGGGCTCAAGGCCGACCGGTGTGTGTGTGTGTGTGTGCGCGCAGAAAGAAGGCGCGGCCCACAATCAGCGCGTCTCACGTGAGGGGAGCTCGCCGATCGAGAGGATTTGCGGATGCACATATTTCAAAGGGAGAATTGCCGTCAGATACTCGCGCGCGATATCGAACGCAAATTAAGTCCTCGATAACCAATTCCCCTCGGGGCACTTCTCGCGCCGCTGCTGCTGCTTCTTCGTCGGCGGGAGATTCTTTTGTCGCGGCTGGCAGCTGATTATTTTTGACGCGAGGGCTCGAGAACGCGACGGGGACTTTAGCGATAAAGAGGCGGCTTCTTCGAAATTCGTTTTTTACGAATCGATAATGTGGGAAATTAGTCGGTTTGTGAATTTTCTTAATGTGCCTTAATGGAAATGTCTTTTTATTGACTGTTTAAAGGCGTTTGAAAGAACTGCGGAACGTGAATCGAGGCAATTAGTTGCGCTTTCAATGGAAAACGGTCTTCATTCGAGTATTAATTTACGTGAAACATAATTAAACGGCTTCGTTCGTCACAATGTTATTGTGACTTTCAAATTAAAACTTAATTTATCTTTACTTTTTCTTTTTACGAACAGAGATTTTTATTTATATACGAAAATAAATTTTTCGAAAGTTGTAAAAAACATTACCTGAAAAATAAAAAAAAAAGCCAGACCTTCGCTGCGATATACAAAAGCTTACAGGGCAATAAAAAAGCAGAGAATCAAGTAGCCAGCTAGCTTGAATAAAAATGAATGAAAATAGAAACTATACGTAGCGGCTCGCTCGGAATTCGCGCTGCAATTGAACACCACATCGCACATCGACAATCAAAGGCTCCCCCCGCCGCCGCAAAAATCGTGAGAAGCGCCGTTGGCAGCGACGCGCAATAATCAATTCTCGGCCCGATCTTCTAACCCATTTCACAGAGGCGGGCTTATCTTCGTGCAGTTTTCGCCGGCCATAATCCTCGAAGCGGCGGCGGCGGCGGCGGCGGCGACTCGCGGCGAGAGTCCAGCCGTGATAATTCGATTGCGCGCCGACGCGCAATTGGACATTAAAGCGGCGGCGGGGAGGTTGCTGCGAGGGGCTTGTCGTCTCGATAGCGCCCCGCGACAATTACGACAATTACGAATCCGATATGCGTCCTCTCCCCCGTTCGGGATTGCCGAATTGAAGATGCGAGGGCTAACTTTGCGGCGGGAATGTATTCGGGATGTATATGCTGTATCTCGGGCATGTATAATTATGTTGCGACTGGCAGGGTGATAATCCGATTATTAGAGTAGGATTATTTGGTAATCTTAATTAAAATTAAGATTTCAAAAAAAAAAAAAAACCCCGCAGATAATTCAGCTGATTTCACGCGGCGAAGAAAAGTTACAAGAGAAACCATGGGAAAATAAACAAATTGAGCGTAGCCCCGCAAAATCCTTCTAAATCAGGGCGATTAGTCGGCCCCCGTTCATTCCGTGCCGGCCGCGTGTCTCATCAGACCGCGGAGAGAGCCGCTCTCCGCACTCGGAGCCCGCATTCAAAGCGAGAGAGATTCAATTTAGCGCGCGTCCCGCGCCTTATTATAATCTCCGCGGGGTGAGAGCGCGCACAAAGACCGGCTTACACGCCGCGGCCGAACAAAAGCTCGTACATATACATACGTATACCTGCTCGTCGAAAATTAATCGACAGTCGAGAGAGAGAGAGAGAGAGAGAGCGAGAGTAAGCGAACTCTTTCGGCCCTCTCTCGGCGCGCGTGACGCGTTCTCTCTCGCGGTGCGGCCGCGGCGACGTATGCCGGGCACGTACCGGGGATCAAAATTCGGAGCGGGTGAGATTGCGGGGGCCCTTAAATGCTCGCCGAGACCAGAGAGAGAGAGAGAGAGAGAGAGCCCAAAGACAAAGTCGCGGATTTACGAGTGCGCCCCCCGAGAGAGAGGAGGCATTACTTCCACGCGATATTCCATCATATCCGGGTCGAGAAAATCCCCGCGTGATAAATGCGCGCCGGTTGAACGGAGGCGGCGGCGCGGAAGCAACGCGGCGAAAACGGGCCGCCTCGAGGAATCAATCAATCCGCGCCTCGTATACTCGCGGGCGACAATTAGCGCGCGGAATGAGCGACGACTCGTCTCTCGCGGCTTCCCGCGAGCGTGTTTCCTACAGAAGCTCGGGAGATCGAACGATCGATGCTCTCTCTCTCTCTCTCTCTCTGTTTTCCCGGAGACAGCTCGCAATTTCCTCCTTCCTCCTCGGCTCCTCCTTACGCAAGCACTGCAATATTAATCGATCGCTTTCTTTCGAGAGGGACTCGAGCCGACGAGCCGTGATTCCGTCAGATAGCCGAGATTCTCTCGCTTTCCGGGGGGGCTGAATTTTCGGCGAGCAGCGGGGAGGGGATTTCGTCAAAACATCCAGGAGTGCGCGACCGAGCGTCATTATAAAATTTTCCGAAGCTCCGAACTTGACTGTACCGGAGAATCAACAAAGTATTATAATCAGGCCGATATTAAAAGGCTCGCGGAACGACTCGGCGCATATATCGAGATTGCATATCGGCGCGCGATCGCATCGGGCCAAACTTTCCTCCTCGACTTCCGGCGAAAGCTCTTCGCTCTCGCGCTTCGTTAAGAAAGACCGCGTCCCTCTCGCCCGGCGCCCGAGAGTCGTACGCTTTATTACATTTGCACAGCTGCTGCTGTTCGATCAGTCGGCGGGGAAATTCGAAGAGCCGCGCGCGGCGCGTAAGAAGCGTTCGCGACGAGGGCGACATGCAAGCCACGTACTTACTTCGGCGCTTACTTCGGGCTCGCTCGCGCGCGCAACAATATCTCAGTTTGCCGAGGGAGCTGCCAGGCTCTCGCCGCGGCGCGTCTTTGCCTTTAATTTCGAGAGAGCGACGCTTTTTCCCCCGCAGCCTTTGTTGCGAGCTCTCGGGGTGACTGCGCGACTTACTTCCTGGATATATACTCATCTCGACGGCTTGCTTAGCGTCTCGCGCCGAATTTCATTCGTCTTCGGGGGGGGAGGGCGCGGTTTTTCCTCCGCCGAAACTTTCGGCGGACGAAATAGATGTAGGCGAACAGTTTGCGCTGCTCTCTCGTTCCTTTTTTTCTAATATTTCGAGAGAACTATATATTTTTCGATGCTCGAAATTGTGGTGGAAATGGGAACGGGCGCCTCGTTCGCGTATCCTGCTTAACTTTTTAAAAAAGTTCCTTTTTTCCATCGGCTGCTTTGAACCTCGGCTAAAATTGGAACCAGGCGAGCGCAAAAAAGCGATTCGTATATATTTGCCTGTTTGCGAGAGAGAGAGAGAGAGAGAGAGAGGCAGTCAAAATTCACTCGAAATCGTAACACATTTCATTCGAAAAAGCAGCGAAGAACGGTTTTAAAAAATGAGCCAAAATCACAGTCGAAACTGTCGCAAATAAAAAGAAAGAACGCGGGCCAATCCTCCGTCATTAACGCAACCAAAGCACACGATCGCGGCTCGAAAAAAAATTTCAATCGGGCTTTCATACGTTTCTCCGGCTCGCCGGCCGGAGATATACATATATTCATACCTCCGCCTGGGTCGTATTCAAATCGCCGGAATTAGGAGCACTTAGTGGATTCGGAATGGACTCGGGTCATCGGCGCGTCCGAGGCTCGTTTTAATTGCATCGAATCGCACACCGTCCCCCCCTGCTCCCTTCGACTCGAGAGCCAAGTCGTTATTCGCGAGTGTTCGCCCCCTTTTTTTCCGATGCGCCTCGGAAGGCGATAATTGAGCTATCGGTTTTCCGATGTTGTTTTAGGAGTCTCCCCCCAGCTCGTTACTTAATAGTCCGCGAGAAAGCCGCGGTGAAATTTACTCGAAAGGCTCGAGTAAAAGGTAGTGATTCTGACTTGTAAAATATACTTAATTATCAAGTAAGCCACCGGATGTGCGAGGGGGACAGAAAGAAAAACGGGGCCCTGGATTCAGTAAATTTACTTACAAAGCTGGAGTAAAGTTTATTCAACGATGTTCCCTTAACTTTTTAAGCAACTTTTACTTACAGCTTAGGTAAATTTTACTAAATCTATATATACTGCAACTTTTACTCACAGCTTAGGTAAATTTTGCTAATCTATATATACGAAAATTCGCCGAAAACAATAAAGGGGAGCAGTAGGTTAGCCCGTCCATTTGACAGAGAGACGTCGAGCGTCACTTTTGCTCGGCCATTGTCAAAGGCCCCGCCCGCAAACTGGGAATCCTGCCAATCCTCCATAACTATAATGCTCTTACATTCTTAGAACAGGAAAACGACGCGCGGCGGCGGCGGTGTCGGTTCGGTGGGCGATGCCAAAACTTTTCAAAACCGACGGCTCGGACGCTCGGTTGCGGACCGCGCGGAGGGGGGGGGGCGATTCTTATGCGCCGATCGTTTTGTTGACCGGCCCCCGTAAAATGTTTGATCTTGAATCGGAAACCGCGCGCGGGTTCGTACAATTCCGACGCCGCGACGGCAAACACGAGCGGCGCGCAGAGCTGTATGCATTCGACTCGGATATCTAATGCCGGGGCTTATTGCGCTAATTAAGTCGACGCGGAATCTTCGCCCGATCCCCGCGTGCAATTACGCTTTAATATATTTCGTTAGTATTCGCCGGGCCGCGGTTAATACAGAAATTGTTCTCCGAAGGAGGGATTTAAGAAGGGGCCCTTGAATGGAATCAGGCAAGCCGTCTTCGATTTAAGCTTTATCAAGCTTTTTCATCAACGAACAATGCCCCGGCCGCCGCGGGCTTATAAAAGTCTTCTTTGCTTAAAGCCTATCAACTCTGGGCTGTAAGCTTCAATTGCCTTAATCAATATATCTTTGTAAAACTGTTACTCCTCCCACCCCCATTCGTCGCCCCGCCACCGCGGGAGCCTCTCCTCGAAAACTGAAGCAGCCGCGAAAGAAAAAAGGGTTGATGTCGCGCGCTATACATATTTCTTTCGCTCTCCGCAATTACGAGTACTCGAACGGGGCGCTTCCTCCTCGCAATCGCGCCTCCTTTCGCGCGGGCGATTTCTTCTGTGCGCGCGACTACAGAGGGAAGCAAGGTTAGAGAGGGTGGGGG
>UCOL01005278.1:0-12072 GCA_900474335.1 Ormyrus nitidulus | reverse complement strand
TAATACCTCACTGGGCCGTTCAGTTAACAGTCTCTGGTTTGTTAAATTAACAGAAAAAGGTAGTTGTCCGTATTTATTGGCGCGAGGCTGTTGTTTCAACTACTTTTTTCTCTCAGTGCATCCATACTGATGAGGCATTAAGACGATCAAATTTATAATCGTACTAGAAGCTTTTTGATTCGCTTTATTAAAAAATCGATATTTCAAAAATAATCCTAATTTCGAATGTAAACGCTAACATCTAATAAAGATCTAATAAAGATCGAATGAATTATTGCTGACCATACTGTACTGTAAAACTTTAGCCAAATAAGCAAACTTTTTTATCGCAAATAACTTTTAGTGCTTCGACCGCTTGTATCTCTTCGAGACGCTTATTCTCCGTTAATAATTGTCTGGGGAATCACGATCTTCGACTACGGTTACCGTCTCTCCTTCGTATCGAATTTTGGAGAAGAGGTAACGGCAACGGCAGCGCCGGGCGCTGGCTGCATCGTTATCAGTATCGTATTTCTGAGCAGAATTTCCCCAACATCAATAACCGGAAGTAATAATGGCTCCTCATGAATTACTTCATTCTGCAGGCGAGTAGCTTGCGAGCTATCAATAATATTATATCTCCGCGTGCGTGGCTAGTAAATACTCGAACTTTCTCCCTCCGCTTGGTGGGTGGTGTTATTAGCGTTATTGGACGTCGGCAAAACGCATAAGTATTCACCGAGCTCGCCGCGAAAGTTAAAATTTCTTTCCGCGGCAGAATATCGAAAACAAATACTAAGCAAGTTCGTGCCTTCGCGCAAGGCGGCAGGCTTATAAATGCTTTTTTATCGTGCTTTCCTCCGAAATGCGTAAGTCACTCAATTTCCTTGGCGAAAAAGCGTTGGCGATGTGGATAAAGGCGGAAAAAAGTGGATATAGTCAAAGATATTTGCAGTGTAAGTATATACGCATGAGGAGGCAATATTGTTTGAAAGGCCTTTCAAAAGCATCGAGACTCGACACGATAAAGGCGGTTTTTATGTAATTAGACTCTCCTGCTCCCCCGCGAGACTTTGCAGTATAGATCGTCGATAGCATCGACCAGCGTCTCGTTCCACCTTTTTATCCCTTCCCACTTTTTTCTTTCTACCGTCCCCTCAAGAACCCACACGCCATGTGACCTTCTTACATACAAACAGATCGTTTTCGGTCTGTTTTATCAAATTAATCGTTGATTAGCGCTCGTTTCTTTCCCCTTTATTAAGATGCTTATAAAACAATGAAAATAAATTTATAAACTAGTATGAATGGTATATCCATCTGTTTAAGTCTGCTTTTAAGTTTTTTTTTTCGGGAAAATAAAGCAATTTCGTGTTTGATAAATTATAAAAATAAAAAGTTGATTTTCTTGAATATTGACATTTTTAATTACTGGATGTTTTTTATACTTTATTTTTAAAAATTTATCAAGATAAATTCAATACGAAAAAATTTAGAAGATAAACAAATCAAAAATCTATTTTCAGTATCATTAGAGCGAGACTTTGGCATGTTCATGTTGCGGGAAATCAGAGTAAACGTAATTTTGTCTCATACAGGCACCAAAAATGTTATTAAAAGCCAAACCAGAGGCTGCTCACACCGATGCTTCAATTACATTAAATTGACTAGACACCAGGCTGCTAGTGAATGTATCATTGTCCCAGATCTTGTTGCAGGAACTTTGTAAACCTTTGTGTACAAAAAGGGGCAGAGAAATAAAACTCGCAGTAGGTAAATATCGTTATACTACATGGGGGTGTAAACGAAACAGAGCGGGTCGAGATCGATATCGTGCCAAAATAATGTTCAGACGCGATACACCGACGTTGCTCGTATTATTTCGAGCTTGCGTTAATCATCAGTCCTGGTGGTGGCACACACGTACGGGCAGGTCTTCTATGAAATTGAATACTTTTGTTTAATGTACGTGGAGGAGAGAGAGGGTAAGACTATCTCGTATCTATTCCTCTGACTAATGGTGTACGTTTCGCGGAGTGTATAACTCACCGAGTATTTTTAGCGAAAAAGAAAGCAGCAAACGAGGAAAAGAAGGAGGAAGCGAGTCTATGAGAACAATCGTGATATATTTGTGAGTCTGACTTTGTGACATCCGAGAAGAATTGAAGTTTGCGCTCCGGTCTGGAAAATGTTATTACGAGGTAACCTGATTACAACTTGCACTTTTTAAAGACACAATCGTTTTCTAAACATGAAAATGGCGGAATGGAGGACATATCGAAAATGGCGTCATATTTTAAGATTATGTGACCTATTTCAATTCAAGCGCGATTCAGTTTCCTCCTTTCGGCTTCACTAAAATTTTAAAATTCATTGATATCGATTTACTGCACTCCAATTTCAACTTGAGAAAAGTATAAGAAAATTGCATTTTAACTTTATTTAAAACATTCCTGTTTGCACGCGCATCTTGGAAGCGTTTAACGAGTTTCGAAGAAATCCGCAGCCGATCAGCCTACGTGCTTCGATTTTTCAGGCAGTCAAATTATCAATTAATAACCCTTGCCACATCGCCATTGTCCGGCCAATAACTCAATCACGCAATATCCATCATGCTCCTTGGGAGCACTTTAAAATAACGGAAGCACGAGGAAGGCCGAGACATGCATAAAACTTCCTGCAGCCATCAGGAGCTCCGGCAGTTGAATTATCGGCAATCGACTTGCGCACGAGAGTCCTCGGCCATCGAATGTCGGAGTTGGCGGTGGGCTGGCTTGATTAGATTAAGGTGCTCTCTCTCTCTGTCTCCCTCTTCTCTCGTGTACACGTATGCAGGACGAAAGGATGGGCCCGGGAAGTGCCGGGGAATCAATATATACGCTCCCGCGATCGCGGACATTAGCTCGGTATAAAGGGTACGAGGAAGGCGGCTGAGCGTGCGCTCGGCTCTTAGCGGTGTCCGGGGGGTGTAACACTGGGTACACTCTTGCGTGCCAATGATTGCATGGTTCCAGGGCGTTCCAACGTGAGAGCGCGTGTGGGATACTGCTCTAATACCATTATAGTCTTGTGGACCAGCTCTCTCTCTTGTTCCCCGCGCGCCTGTGTCTGCGTGTGGCCGCGTGCGCGATATCTACCGATGCGCTCATGGGGGTTGCCTCTACCTCTACCTTCGTACGGCACCTCTCTCTCTCTCTCTCTCTCTCTTCGCCGGGGGGATTACGAAACGTCAATCGCATGTCCTAATCAGGGCTAATGTCCGGTGTGCTCACTCAGCCGGGCGAAGATTGCGGAGACATTTTCGGGCCAATGGTCCGGAGACTCATTGCCCGGAGTAGAGTGCAGTACTGCACCTGTGGATGTATGGAGGCGCGGGCCGAGCGCGCGGCCGACACTTTGTACCGATGATTTTCGGCACCGCTATCTGCACGGAACAATGGGAATAGCTCGGAGATTATTAGGCTATTTACCGGATTATTTAGGGGCGGGTAGCTTAATTACGCAATAACTGAAGCAAGTGCCTTAGATTTATGGAGGATTTGAGCGTTAAGTTCTTAAACTGGAATTATGATGGAAATGAAAATCTCGGAATAGAGATTGATTAAATAATCAAAAGCTAACGTTCGTTGCATTCGATATTCTGAATTTCTACGTATTCCATTTTATTATACTTTGAGTAAAGCTGAAGAAAATGGCACTGCAAATAATAATTCATCCTGAACTAATTTCAAGGCTTTCTTTCGATATAAAAATCAACTGTTGAATTTGAAACTGATATTACACGTCCACTAAAGTCTAATTTCACGTTTCCTGCACCGATTATTAAGATTATTCAATAAATAATATCATTCCATAATTACGAACAAGCAATGTCCACTCAAAAAGAACGGTAAAGCGCGTCTGCGAGATAATATCGTGAAACATACATCTCCCTGAATCATGTATGCTGGATTCCATAGAAACTCATTTCTAGGCCTTCCAAGTGCCTGTGCATTATTAACGTTTACTAAAGCTGCACGAACAAGCAGAAAAAAAGAGCGAGAGAGAGAGAGAGAGGGACGAACAGCGCGAAAAAGAGAGTGAAACAAGGAAAAAGGAAGACAAGCAGCAGCGAGCGGGAGGACGAAAAAAAAAAAGAGGAAACGTCCAATACTACTCCTTTTCGCTTTTACGATACGCTTGGCTACGCGTTAAGCCGCGATCGACAGTATAAAATATAAATTTCGTGGAGCGCGAGATAAATCCATGGCTGCGACGGCGGCGGCGGCTGGCGCGCAGGTACGTGACGCCTCGAAGCACGAGATATTTTCTCCTCGTTGCAAGGGATCGAATCGGGTTTGTTAAAAGCCCCGTGGGGCTGAACGCCGCTGCCGGAGTTAAAATAAATCCAGGCTAGTCTCACTCTCTCCTGCGCGCAGGGCAAAAATACAGATATGGCACATTCGGCTGTATGTGTGAGACCTTACAGCTAAATAAAACAAATAATATCGCACCGAGGAGAGAGAGAGAGAGAGAGAGAGAGAGAGAGAGAGAGAGAGAGAGAGCTGCGGTCTGGCCTCGCGCATATAGGGGGAGAAGTATAATCGATGGGAGGTACAGAGAAACTGCAGGAGAGAGGACGTCGTTAGATTAAATTCTTCCTGCGTCTTTTATATTGATCCATGAGCTCTCGATATTTCGTGATCTTTGCTGCCGAAGCTATTTTTCATCTATATAGCGAGGATAATCTCGATGACAACTCTTAAGAAGTATTTCTCCTTTTTCGCGGCAATAAGCAGTTGATGTTTTATGACTGCGATATAAGTAATAGGAGGGAGAAAAGTTTGAATTCTTATGCGATTGTAAAAGTTTTATGTAACTTTAACTGTTTTACTGTAACTCGAACAATACTTTACGATTTTATGATCTGATTTGTTTCGTACTTTAAATCGGACCTTCAAGTACCGTAAAGAATTAAACAATATTTAATACGCGGAAAGATTTGTAGGAATAATTACTAGTTCGTTTTTACTTTAGAGATAACCTTTATGCACAAAAGTCATTACATTTACAATAGTAAAATTAAAATTTTAAAAATGTGACAAGTATAAAACGGTATAGTAAATTTTCTCATAAATTTTCCTTAGGATAATTTTAACAGTACTCAATATTATCACTGACTTGATTATTAATTTTTCTGCTGCTTCATTTTTCAAATAGGTTAGTAAGTGAATCTCAACGTGTATGTCTCATATGTCGTATATCTCATCAATAACATCAGTGCAATTACTTTTGTTCACAAAACATGATCCGGGAATAGAGGGGCTGAAATCAATCTTTTATGTTCAAAACGAATGATAAACAAAGGCAGGGTAATAACAAAAGTAATGAAATGGCAGTCGATCAATAACTACAGATTCGGCGAATATCACATTGTTGCGTTAAACAAAGGTAGGGTCTCCACTTGCGAATGTAAATCGGAAACGTGCTGACTGATTTCGGACAACAGCCTATATTAAATATCTCAAGCATCTCATTCTAGGAATAAAATAAATTTTCACGAACAAAAAAAATCGTAAATTTAGCGAAGCGCCGAAGGAGGAACAATTTATTAGCGCAAGAAGTTTAAATGCGCGGCACCGTCAATGGGATTAATTATTAGTGCAGACGGCTGCTTTAAATGCGGGCAGCCTGCGACTCATTGAAAATACTAACGGTCATGCGCGCGGCATCGGCGAACGAAGAAAAACGCCCAACCGATTATATCAAATGCATTGCCGCTGAGAGGATTAAAGGTTCGTTCGCTACTCTCATAACTCACTTTCTATCGTGAATCTCTGCAACGAACGGGGCAAATTAGTCTCAATTTTCGCCTGTGTGAGTCTGTGTGTGCGCGCGCGCACGAACACACGTTTGAGCATTACAGCGGGGCGTCCGAAATTTCATTGGGAAATCTGCTCTGCTCGTGGATTTGAAAGTATCGAATTAACGAGCTATTGCAATGCCAATTTATTTCTCACTTACACCGATCATATCGACGGGGAGGAAGTATTACCGAACGCTCGATTCGCGTCTCTTTTTCCCCGGGCTTTTCTGATACAGTTTATTGCCTTTCTGTGTTTATGTCGATTATTTTGTTTAATGTACGAACGCTCGCTTCCATTTATAAATCAAATGATAATAATTATTTGAAAGTCAATTAATAAATGTTATTTACATGCTTTATTCAATCTTTTTGAAGTAGCCTTTCATTAAATCTGGTTTAATTCATTCATTCATCCTTGAATTTCACGAACTCTTCTTTTTCCGCATTCATAATCAATCTCAATCGCGCAATTTTAAAATTCAATGTTTAACGTAGGAAATTTTCCTGACAATTCCGTAGACGTCTATTTCAATATTTTTTCGACTAATGAATAAAGGCATAAAAAGCGTAAATACTTCTTAGCATACTATAGGTAATCTTTTTATCCACTCAAAAAGCGTCTCATCAATTTATTATCCGTCAATTTATGCCAGGAGGAAAAAACTGGAGAGCTCACTTCGCCTCCTTTATGAATGAATTAAGGGCGCACGTTCGATCGCGTGCGTATAATATCGTAAAAGCGCGTTCGAATTCCGCGGCACGATCGCCGGGACTAAGAAGAACGTTTACCAGCTGGCTACACACTAACTCCCGGAGCTTACACCTTCGGATAGTGGGTGGTGCACTCTCCGCTCTCGATGCAGCTCGTGTGCGCCGCTGTAGATCACTGCATCGCCTAAGAAAGCACTTGCTCCGACGCTACAGCTGCTTTTAAATCTTTCTCTCGGGGTCCTGCTTCGAGAATTACGCAAGGAGATACAGTGCGGTGCGCGCTTAACATTAGCGCGAGGGCGTTCGTCGAGACCAGATGGAAGTAATGCCCGAGCTCTTTCAGACCGAGATTCCATTTCGCAGTGTGGGAGATACGATTGTTTGTTCGGCGCGTGATGAAAGGAGGCTTGATTGAAAAAATCAGAGAATGTTGGATTTTACAAAGACAAAAGTGAATCGAGAACTCGGGAGAATTAAAATGCAAATAAAACTGCTGGAAAGCTGAGGCATGACATTACAAAATATGAATACAATAGATTTTAAATAAAGGAAGTGACATACTTCTGTTTAATAATTAATTGAAACAAAACAGAAATTCACATAAAGATGAAAATTTTAAATTATTTACACTTTCTCGAATTTATATCGTTTGGGTTCATAAATTAGCAGTGCATTAATTGCATGATTGCTTTATGTTATGGTTACAAAGCAGCGTAAATGAAACATTGTTATTATAAATAATAATAATAATTATTATTATTTATTTTTATTATATATTTATTAAAAATCAGAATAGACAGATTAATTATTACAATACAGTCATTTATTCCGTTAAAATAAGAAAAATGTTATAGGAAAAGCTAGGCATACTTGTATTATTATCGAAATTACTATCTTAAAAAGTAGATTAGAATTAAAATAATCATGAGTGTATCTAACGACTTTTACAAATTGTATTAATATGTAATAGAACTATTCTATCTATTGCTACACTATTTTTCTAAGTGTAGAGTTTATTGTATATAGCGAGAGATTAGTTATTTTGATTCACTCTAATAAAATTTGCATTATGGGTAAAAAACACGAAAGAGACATTATATTTTATAGCAAAATTCACCTACTTATAAAATCGTAGAATTATAAGATACAAGAAAAAACTAGAATATCACAATAAGATTGAAAAATGAGCAGCTATTCTAAAGCTTTTTTAAAATAATGAAGAAAAATGAGTCCTTTATTTAACACAGAAAGCGACTTAAATTCCTAAATTTCTCATTTTAATCATCATGCCATCGACTTAATTTATAGGTTTATTCTTCTAATTTTTCCCCGTTGTAATTACACCTACAAAAAAAAAGCGTATTTGCAAAATTTTCCGCGGAATCAGCGCTTATTACACGATGAAATAGTTGCAAAATAATTCAAGTGTTTCAGGCCCAATTCAAAGTCTGCACGCGAATCAGCGCAACATTCCGTCGTACAAGTGTTGCTTTCGGCTCTCTCACACAATCGTTGCTAACGAGCTTTTTTCCTAAGGCTACAAAATTTTCACCTGCTGACTCGTAAATTCAATTTTTATGCGCTTTTAATATCACTGTAAGCGCGTTTTAAGTGCATACCTTTTTCTAAGCGGGTCATTTATTTGCATACTTTATTCGTGGAGAAATCAAACTTGATGCCCGGCTGCATTTTTGTTGATTTATGTAACCAACTGAAATTAATAAATCTAACAAGAGAAAGCAAGCGCGGATAAGGCATGAATTATGAGGCTATAGTTTCATTATAAATCTAAGTTCCATTATTAGACAAAGAAACAAAAATTTCAATAATTTTTGTTATCGAAAAACGAATTATTAAAACTTTAAATCGGGTAAAAAATGACTAAATTTATATCAATATCTAGAAATACTTTTTATTTTTAAAAATAAAATTTCGTACAAATTGATAAACCGGAATTTATATACTAACGATTTAAAATATTACGAATAATATCTATTACTTTGAATACTATAATAAATTAAAATTCATGAATTTAAGAATAGGACATTATTTCAAATGTTTAACCGACCTCACAATGGATATAAAATAATTAAAATAGGAAGACGGGAATCAAAAAGGGTCGAGGAAGAGCGCGCGGGTATGCATACAAAAGTAATCCGCGTAGGTGGACTCGAGGGCCTCCTTAATTTCCAGGCTCTGCGGTTTATTCATGACCAGTTAGCTCGTCGTGCGTTTCGGCGACGGCGGCGGCCGCAATCGCGGGATCATTAAAGTCATTAGTCGGAGAGTCGAGGCAACGTCGCGTCGCGGTACTTATGCCAACCCTATGTCTGACTTCGTGTCTGCTGCCGGTGCTGCTGAGCTTCGCGAAATATACACATTTAGCTTTCCGCGACGTCTGCGCGAATTCGCAAGCACACGAGAGGAAAATATCGATCAGAGGGCTGATAAGCTCGAAAAGAGGTGACGCCACCCCGATATTTGCGCAAAATTCAAGCTGAGCTGTTTTTTTTTTGGTTGCGCGAAATTTTGAATAGTACAATCTTGAAAAGAAGTGTATTTACAAGTTTAAAATGTGTTTTTAACAAAGAAGAAGTGATTAGATTGCCTGTAAAAAGTATAGCGTTTCTTTTTGGTCGCAGTTGAATTTTTCGCTCATATTTATGTTCTTTGCGAACATTTTTCGCAGCGTCCAAAACTAAATTAGACTCGATCCCACAAGACCATTCTCATATTTTTAAACTTTGCGTGCGCTTTTTTTTAATTAACCTCAAAAAAAGTCTAAACCTGCACTCGAAACTTATCGAGAAAAAAAAATGAAGTGAATTATTTCGTTTGGCTAATTTCAATGCGCAGTAGTTCTAAAAGCTCATCAAGACCAAGGACTTTCGGAAAATATGGCGCGTTTTTTCGCATGGTCGATAGAGCAAAAAAAAGCCCACGAAATACGCAAATAAAGAAAGGTGAAAACTCGCAAAAAGCTGACCAGAGTTGCAGTCGGTCGAGTCTAATGAATGAGTGGGTTTGCTCTGCAGGTGCCTAATGAAAAAGAAGGAAAAATATAAGTAAAATAAAGAAGGGGGCGTGCACGTCGCTTTGTGGTCAGTTGGTTTTTCCTTTCCTACTTTTTTCTTGCTCTTACCTTCTTAGAGCTTGTTTTTTTTGTTTTTTTTTTCTTTTTTTTATATAACATTTACCTTTTCTCTACTTCCCGGCCTTTTTGTATCCTTTCTCGTTCGCTTTCATTTCGCAAACGTATAAACGCAATAGCTTTTTCCACGAATTTTAAATAAATAGAAATCACGTTTCTAAAACAAGAGATTAGACTTAAAAAGAGGGAAGCTTTACGATTTTCTTCTACAAACAACTTTGTGCTGCTTAAACTGTAATTATTTCTAAAATTTATTTTTATATTATCAACAGTTCTATTAACAAACTTA
Source organism: Ormyrus nitidulus (assembly GCA_900474335.1). Taxonomy (NCBI): domain Eukaryota; kingdom Metazoa; phylum Arthropoda; class Insecta; order Hymenoptera; family Ormyridae; genus Ormyrus; species Ormyrus nitidulus. Next base: position 2,097 of record UCOL01005278.1, on the reverse strand, counting down.
AATTAAAGAATTTCCATGATCCAAACTAATAAAGATCTTCCGTATTAAAAATTGACCTTTTCCACGAATTTCATTTACGGGTAATTTCATAAAAACCCAGATCATCATAAAACCGAAACCTAATAACCGATCTCAATCTTTTTTTCAGGGGCTTCCACGCATGCAAGAACCCACGAAGCGAACGACTCCAGGGAGAAAACCTTTTTGGTGTTCCTTTGATACATCAGGCCAAAATGAAAAACACCCAAACGCCCGAGCGAGAAAAGAGAAGATGAAGAAAGCACGCGAAAAAGATTTGCGAGAGCGTCGAGTGTAAACCGGGATTCCGGAGGTTGTATCCTCCAGTGCTGCTCCATGGCGTCAAACCAGTTTAAAATCCAATGCGTAGGTGGGAGAGAGAAAGAGCAAGAGAAAGGAGGATGAAAACAGCTATTTAGAGCGCAGCGGCGAGAATGCCATATTTGACGAGCGCTATTCCTTTTCGGCCTCACGATGCGGGCACGGTAAGAGGATGACACGCATCGAAATCCGCTGTTACGCTAAAACTCGGTTGATGCGTCGACGTATTTGTGCATGCAAAGGTACGTAACTGTTTGCGCCATTGTTCGGATCGAGAGAATTATGTCAGGTCAATACAAGAAGTTAAAACGTTACGCTCGCTTTCCACGCATTGTTTTCAAATGCGATATACACGAGTTTCCCGTTTTTTTTTCGCTTTTTCGATAGTTTGTAGTTGGCGGGCCGTTTGCTTTTTCCAGTTGTAAGGTGGTACGCTGAATGCAGCATTATGCTTGTTGGATGAAGATTTTGCTACACCTACTATTTTCCAATACTGCAATTGTTTTTATAGAGTTTTTTTTTAATTTTTTAATTTAAATTATACGTTTATATGGATTAAGCTACAGAAAACTTTTATTTTTAATAATTCTAATGTAAATGGTTCTAAATATTCATCACTGATTTAGTTATACATTTAAAGATTCCTTATTTTAGCTTTAATTAATCAAATTAATGAACAATTTTCTGACTAAATAGTAAATATTTTATCAAACACCAAAAATATAAAAATCTCAAATCCACGTATTATTAATAGAAGATAATTTAACTGACTACAGGTATTGGTTATCAGCGGCTAATTCCACCTTTCTACCCTTCGGAGGAGCATCTAGAAAGTTTATTCACTGAGGATCAATGATCTGCTGCCGGACCATGTGCCTCGTTCGTCGGCAATGCGGCTGTTCTACAGAGGGTTGCTTGATATAACGCGAGTTGATAAGGGTGCTCGCGTCGGTCGGTAATGCAGGGGGGTTGGATTTGCTGGTAACCAACCCCTTACTGCTTTGAGCGAACGATGATAACAGAGTTTTGACGCAGTAGTCGAGAGAGCGGTTGGTAGAGGTCAGTATTAAATATTTTCAATTTGAAAAGAAAGAACATGACTTCATATTTTTGTTTTCTTAATAAAATCATTTAAAAATTAAAAATTTTTATTGTTATGCTAGTCAATATAATAAGAGAGATGTAATCAGTTCACGTAAAACATTTGATTCTAATAAATTTAATTCTTTAACCTCCAGACGGCCGACATTCAAGACTGTGTCAAAAATCATACGTTGGAGAACTTTTCCTTTGAAAAATTTCTCAAAGGACTAAGGATATGAAGCAGCCAAAAGGTGTCAGCCCGTTCGCCTGAAGGTTAATTACGTATGTACTATTTTATGGTGGTCACGATACTGAAAGTGGAAGATACAAAAGCTGTGTACTAATAATGTTGCAGACAAGAAACATGAATTTAATAACTAGATAATCGTTGTTGATTCTATCACTCATCTTGATATTTCGAATTGAGTATTAGGCTCGATGAGTTAATGAGTACATCTTATGTAAATGATTATTGTGCGACGTTTCGGTAATAGATTTATTATCGTGCTCAAGCACATCCTAAGGTCTGTAGTCAAATATGAGTATTTTTTATATTTTCGTCTGTGTAAGATTTGTCTTTAATCCTTTCTTTTTTTCTTTAAGGGGGGTCTTGCACGAAATATAGACTATATTTGCTAATTTTATATTTCAACTATTTAAGGTTTAATAATGTGA
>UCOL01005277.1:0-12063 GCA_900474335.1 Ormyrus nitidulus | reverse complement strand
TTTTTTTTTCTTCTCATATCTCAAGTTACGATACAGAATAGTAATTTTTACTCCTTTTTTTCTCTCAGTGTATATATATCGGCGAGCACAAAGATGGATTTTCGTTTCGAGAATACTATGGCGAATATTTTTCGCTTTCCAGGCGGATGTATGCTTCTATTACGTATTTTCGCTCCTGATCTCTTTGCCGAGATGTCGATGCGGAGTATTAACCGATTGATACCGGGTAAGCGGCGGTGTATATATTTGCGATCGATATTATTCGCGACTAGACTGCTGGCTCTCGTTATTTCGAGTAGGTGTCGAGGTTTACAAGGTTTGACCTAAAATCGAGCTCCGCGCACGAGCCGCGTATCGGGAGCGGCTTATCCGGCGTTCGGCTCCTCTTCTTCCGAGCAAAGCCGACTGTATTTAAGGCTTTTCGGGGAGGTGCCGCCGCCGCTTTGTGATTTCGGACCGTGTTTTATGTGATTTTCGGACTGATTGCAGGTTTGGTTTCTGGCTCTGTTAAATATACTGCTTCACTCGTGAATCGCTCCTTTATTGCGTCACAGTTTATTCAATCGGGTGTATAAAAGAATAATCATTCTGTTCGTTAACGCGAGATCAAGCAGAAATCGATCGGTATACAGGTTATTTCGCTCGAACGACGCAGAGGGTTTGAGGTCGCCTTCGCCGCGTGCGAACCGCGGCGCCTACCGGAGAGTCGATCCATCGCTGCTGGGCTGCCTGGGCGTTCAAGGACGACCAAGTGGCGATTAGCAATTAAGTTTAGTCGGGAGTCTATATACACAAGCCGTGGGTGTTTGCACAGCCCCCCGAGCCGACCCGGCGATTAGCGAGTTAAGCGCGCGGCGGCTCCGCTCGGATACGCCTACTCCTGGCGTCATTTCTACCGCTCAGCTCTCTTTTTCGCCGTCGAAGTCGCGCGGTGGTGTCGTGTCTGCCTTTTCAAGGAAACTGCTCGTCTTTGCTTTCGAATTGGCGTCGGTCTGCGGGCCCGATGTGCATTAGAGGGTGAACAATTAGTGCTGTTTAAATGGCCAAATACTTTTATTGAGTTTCTAAATGAAGAACTAGGAAGATTAAACAATGTATTCAATTCCGCGCATAAATGGATTCGATGCTTCCCACGGAATTACCTACATAACCATTGAAAAATCAACTTGAAAGCTCGCCCAGTTAATTGGCCGCGATCGAAAGTGAAAGAAAGATGTAGGAGAAAAAAGCGCAGTGGTTAAAAAAGAATAGAAAAGATCTGGCTGCTCCCCTCAGCGTCGAGTCAAAGAGTTGTCCGCTCTGGTTCCCGACGTGGCCTTAGGACGCCGTCGGTGGTCCGGTTTCGGGACGGCGGTGGCTCTTGTTCTCGGGGAGGGCAGAGCGGCAACAATTTTGCGCAGCCGAGAGCTCCGCTCGTTTATCCTCTTTAATTATACCGGGGCGCATTGCTCGCCGACAAGGCCTCCTCGTCGGCGATCGCTAATTTCAAATTTCGTCGCTGCTTACCGCACGTCACCGGAAGGCCTGCGCGGCTTCATTATTTTCGGAAAAAAAAAGGGAAGGCGCGGTAGACGCTGGCTTTTGTCTCTCGAGCGAGCCGCCACACTTTGATTCTCGCCCGGGAACTTGGAAATCGGCGGGCAAGAAATCGGGAGGCCGGTTTTTTTTTGTCTAACTTAAATCATTCGCGGTAATTGAAAACTAACAAGGTTTCGGGAGGGCTTTTTCAAAGAAGATGTCAATGTTGAGGAGATCTAGGAGACTAATTTTTGTTCATAGGTCTTAGAAACTTTTCTAAGAAACTGCGAATAGTCGCCTTTATAATGAGCTTTCTTCCACTACAAATGAATCTTGTAATTTTGTAAAAAAAAATTGAGGAAGACTAAGAATATGACGCACGGCGCTCTTACCGATTTGCATATACGCGAACACGGCGGAGGGAGTCTCAAAGTCAGGCCGCACAATCAGGTATTAATCAACGTCCCCGACGTCGACGGAATTCGCGCTCGAGGGTGGGCAAAGGAGAATGAAAAAGCCGCGCGCGCGCGCATACATTCGAGGCGTTTCGACTTTCGACCTCCCTCGTCTCTCCGGCCGGTGGCCGCGCCCACCTTACCTTTTTGGCCCTAATACTTATATAGTTCCTTTTTACCTCTCCTCGCTCAATTTTCTGTCCACTCATCCGTTTTTCTGCGGGATTGTTTCTAGCGACACAGTGGCGCTCGGCATAGAAGAGGAGGATCATCGCTGAATATTCGTCACGACACGGAGAAGCCGGCGGGTGAAACGATTTCCCCCGGTGTCTATAATACCGATCTAATTAATACGAGCGTCAGTCGAGGAGAAGGAGCCGATGCATTATCATTAAAAGGCACTCCATCGGGGATCCCCGAGAGTTTCGGGCCTTATCGGCGTCGAATCTGATTTCGAGTTGCCGCGAGTCCCATTAAACCTCCTCTCTCCTTTACGGGTGCGACTCCGCGGCGGGACAAGTGTAAGGGCGTCAGGGCGGCGGCGGCGTTGGCGCCGGACGCGAGCCCGAACACGAGGCGCATATATACGCTCCCACACCGATTACCTTATACGGCGGCGGGGCCTCCCTGCCACGAGGGCCGACTTCTTCGCTTTGGGTCTCGCTGCAGTCGATCGCCGTTGCGAGGAAATTTTTTGTGGAACGAGGGTGTATTGCAGAGTCTTCGAGTGCAGCTCGGAAGTTCTTTGTAATACGGAAAACTTTTCGGTGTTTTTCGGGTGAGAGCAGCGCACTGTATAATTGCCTAGGTTTTTTCATTAATTTATGAGATCTTTCGATTTTTCGAGGATACACTTCATATAAAAGGAAAAATACCAGCTGAAATACCGCAGCCGTCAACCGGCCTTCTGCATAATCGTAAAAAAGGCTGGCGCTTCGATCGTTGAATTGAATTCGGGCCGCAATGACGATGCAGGCGGCGATCGCGCCACGATTGCATGAACGGTCCTAGCTTCCCCTCCCCTCCCTCTCGCCTCGCGAACGCCCCTTCGACGCTTATCGGCGCCGATCGGTGAATCTCCTCTTTTTTTTCCCCCGTTTTATCGAATTATTTTTTGTTCGCCGGCATATTTATGACTCGGGTGTGGATTTAAAACGCCTCGTTAACGCACGTTGTAATGCTGTTTGCGCGGGCTTGCTTGTATTGATTTTTTTCATTGGCGCAGATTCTTTGCTGGCAAAGTGGACGGTGGTTTAATTCTCTCAGGCTTTTTTATGGTATATACTTGCCCGAATCCGACGTGCTGATTATTCTGCATCGTTGTTTATATTAATCGCTGATTGATCGCCGCCGAATCGCCTCGGAGATTCCTGTAAAACGTTGCATTTAAAATGTACTCAACGGAGTTGGTGTCAGCAGCTCGTAAAGGAATCGCTCGTAAATTCTTACATTACTCGGCAGATTAGACGATGCCCGCTTTCGCATATATAAGAAACGGCCTCAGAATGTTTCTTGATACGAGTTCCCACGCGCGAACCGGAATTCCAAAGCTTCTGAACGAATCCGCTATCGAGGCGACAGTGATTTCAATTTCGACCATCGCTTGTTAACATTCGAGTCGCGATTATTTATAGATAAAAGGTTCGAGCCGTCGGCGTTATCACCGCGACAAGAACTCCTTTCGGGGAACGTGTAAGCCGGAGATAAAGGCCGAAGGACGCAGAAAAAAGTGGAAGGAACAAGCTAGGAGAAAGAATGAGGAGAAGCGGAACGTTCCCATCGCCGTCGGTAGGCGCTGATAATTTTTCATATCTTTTTAAGGACCGATCGTTTCGAACACGCGGCGATCCTCAAAACTCTTCAAATTTATGACTCCTCCGAATTGCCATTTATTTTTTCCTTTGTTTTTCCTGCTTTAAATCGGCGCATAAAATTCTTCAATCCTTCTCTCGGCCGCGGGCACCTTTCAATTTTATACAGCGGACACTCTCTTCAGCCGCGATAAACTGCTTGTATATACTCGTACCACGAGGCTGGGCCTTAGGAACGTTAACCGATTGACAGGTTACAACGGGGTTCTGTTACAGCGGCGCACGAGGACGGGGGAGAGAAAAAAAAAAGAAGGCAGCAGGCGCGGTGAAAGAGTCGAAAATCCGGACACGGTCCGTCTATTAAGCTGACCGAGTGTGGTCGCGCGAGCATTCGCCTAAAAGCATTCTTAAATATCTCGGGGACCTTATCCGAATATATATATGCTTCTCGGACTTTGTCCTTCTCCTACAAAAGTCACAATAATTCTCAGCTGGCCGCGAGTGGAAGGCGTAGGACTGATGTTGGCTCTGCCGTCGACAGCATTGAAAAGACACACCGGGCGACGATCTCTTTCGGGCTTCAATGAAGCCCCGAAAGGATCAACGAGTGCAGATGCTTGGGGACGCTGCGAAAGGGGGTAATGCAGCCTACGAGACCGGTGTGGCTTGTGTAAACAGTTCCGCGGGCCGGTATAGTGGGCGACGCCGTCGAGCTTTTCTTTCTCTTTCGGGTTTAGGTCAGTCTCGAGTGTATACCAAGCATTTTTATTCGATTGCTGACTGGATTTTTTTAAGCTTCCCGCAGCAGCCACGCACAGCGATACAATAAATGTGCAGACGCGGCGCAAGAGTCCCTCCTGCCCTTTTCGGTGTCAGGTAGCGGCTCATTAGGAGAGCGCAAAATGTATGGACCCTAATATCCTCGGGAGGAAAAAATTCCCAAGGCCGGCTAGTCCTCGTCCCGCGGCTTATCTTATCGGGCTCCGTTCACGCGAGGTTGGTAAACGTCATCGGGGTCCGGCGAAAAGTCGAAAGTTTCCGAGATATTTAGGCGGTCAGGTGCATTTTGCGCTCCTGTCCGCATTGGGTTATAACGGCCTTCTCGCTTCTCCTTCGCCGACTTTTACTTTTCTTTATTTTAAATTAGGGAATTTCGAATGATTGTTGTACTCTTTAATTACCGAAAATTAAAAATATCCTCCTTTAAAGATTTTATTGCTTTGCGACAGTTATATAAACTATTCTTCTTGCACACTTTCTCTTTACGATACCTTTTTTTTAATTTATTCCATGTTGTTTTAAATTTTCGACGTAAATATACAAAAGCAAGCGTTAAAATAATCGCCGATAAAACTTATCAATTTTACAAATTTAATCGTGTATTTAAAAACAATATTGTGATTGTGAGATTTATTTTCACAGCGCTCGGTCCTAATCCTAATCTTTAATCCCCAATATCTCAAGTCCTCTTGTACAGAAGTGTCCTCTTGGATTTCGTCTGCCTACCTTTTATTTTTAACTTTTTAAGCCGAATCCACGCCGTAGGAGCGAGCTGGAGAGGAACCAGTCGATTTGTTAGCCTCGGAGACTTTTAAACGGCATCTAATTAGAGACAATAGAAAGAAAACATGCCCAATCTCGAAACACTTGAGATAAGGAAAGAGAGAAGGACAAGCGGGCCGCATACCGCGCTCGGGGAGCGGAAAAAAAAGGAGGCGAGGACGAGAGAGAGAGAGAGAGAGGCATAGAAACGGGAGGAAAGGCAGGAATTTATTCTCGAATTTTTGAAATAGCGAGAGGCCCAATATCGTGGTGGTGCGCTTTATGAAAGCAATTCATTAATCAAAATCTGCAGTAGATAAGGGAAGCATGCTCGGTCCCCGGACTTTTAATTCTCGTCCCTCGGTCGAAGCTCTCGTTCTTCTTTTTCGGACCCTTGTTAAAAGCCCTTGCTTTCGAGATACGAGAATTTAAGGAGCTTGATGACGAATCGGTGCGACTTTCACTTATGTGTCTCTTAATTGAAATGTACGGCGTTTTATAAGGTTAGTGATTTATGGAAGGCGGAGGAAGCTCATTTTATCGAAATTTATAAAAAGTAATATACAAATTTGAAATGAGGTTTGAAAAAAAAACCACCGATATGTAAATATAGATTTTCGTAAATGTTCGTCTCTACAATTTTAATAAAAAAATTCAAGACTTAAATCTATTGAATTTAGCCGAGATTAAAAAAAGCCTCGTAACTCGAAGAAAACAAATTGAACTGTACTGAAAAAGCGAGGAGAAAAATAAAAGAGAAAAGAGCGCTCGAAGCAGAAAGAGGCAAAATGGAAAGATGCGCGATTCGCTCGTTCGCTCGCATTTTCGGTCAAATCGCGTCGTAAATTAGTCGACTGGACGTTGTAGCACCGGCCGGCGCTCGCGTGAAATAGAGACGTAGGCCGCTAAGGAGAAACAGAAGAGAGAGAGACAGAGAGAGAGAGAGAGAGAGTCTGCCGGGAGATTAACGAGCCTGCAATTCCGACGCTGTAGAAAAGGGTTGAAACAATTTTTTCTCACTTTTCGTTCCTTTTAGGTACACTTCTCGTTTCCTCCACCTCGCCGCTCGTTCCCCATTGATTATTCTCGGTTTCCTTTTAAATATTTACTGCGCGCCCAAACTTTTTTATACCGGTGTCGCAGTTTTCCGAGAATCAACTTTGCAATACTGTATATACGGCTTTTGTGGTTAAATACAACTACTGCTTTTCTGCAAATGCCGGGTAAAAATTTCTCAAATGCAGGTCCACTTAAAATGCAAACTTTCGCCAAAATTCAACATTTTACAACAATTATTGTTATTGAAAGTTTTCGGCTTGCCTGAATTGCATTTTCTGTTCCCCGGGCATGCGTAGACTTACAAGCCGCTGGAACGAGGCGAAGCCGGTCGCCTAGGCATCGGGCGGCGATCGGCTCGTTATCTCGGTCTCGCGATCGTCTCGGCGACACGCACCTTTCATCCAGTTTATATCTCCGACAGGTCACTCTTAATTACTTGCCCATCTTCGCAGCTCCTTCTCCCCCTACCTTCGCCTCCCGTGGAAGGACAACGGCGCGCGCGAGAGCGCCTTTTTCCTCCTCTTATTGCGCGCGTGCGATGCTCACGCGGCGGTTTTGCTCCTTTTCCAGAATTCGAACGACACGTTCGAATCGAAAAATATCATTCGGATTTCAGCGCGGCGCGACGGGAATATAGCACCTTCCCCGTCACCCGTGGGAAGCGGAGGCTGCGATTCTCGCCTGGATCTTATTGGCCAATTATGCGAGAGAGACCGTTTCACTTTTTTCGATTTCCTTAATTCGGATCGGCTAAGGCGCGTTTGTTAAGTCTCGTTTTTATTGACTGTTTAATCAATTATTTCATTTTACTGAACATCATAATGATATAAAATGTATCATTATAACAACATTAACGTAATGATTTAATTAAATAAGTGCTTATTTCTGCGAAATTTATATTGCAAAAATTCCACAAAGTATTAAAATTATTAATTTTGTAATATTAATTTTAGCCTAGACAATAGGAAACATATTTAAAAATCAACATTAATCATAATTAATATAATTAAATATAATTAAATCAATACGATTCACTTTAGAAGTATAAAAATTAATTTACAATCATCAAAATCAGCGCAAATAAAATAAACTTTATTATTACTAGTATACCTTCGTGCATTTTACATATTAACAAATTCATGCAACGAAATTAAAAATTTTGTTTACAAACTATATAATAAATTAAAATAATTAAAATAAACAAATGTTTTTACTATATTTTAACAGCTGGTTCAATGGTCTTTTCTAAAGAAATGTAGCCGACAACAAAAAATTTTTCCCAATCCAGACATGAAATGGCCCTCATTTCACGCTAGAAAGTAGCGTAAAAAATCGAGCATTTCAAGCGTTTGACAAAAGTGTTCTCCTCTTGCACAATGTACTATTAATTTTTACAAAGCAAATTGAAAATCCCGCTCTTACAAGCTAATCGAAAAATCAATAATCTAGCATGCCAAAAGCTCCCTGAATTACCCACAAAATGAGAAAACCGCTGGCAATATAAAGCCCCAACTTTATCACAGGAAAGCGTTCGATGAAAAGCTCAACGGGTCGTATTTCACGAAGCCCCGCGAGTTCCGAGTAACGTCGCGGCGTTGCCTTCCGTACCGGCAGGCAACGACGCCTCGATCGCTGGCGGCAGCTGCCGGCGAGTCGCGAAAGCTCTCTAATCGATTTTCACGCGGGAGAAAGCGCTACAGGTGAGCGCGCGTGCGTCTATAATAACGGCTTCTTCGCGCGCTCTCGAGCCGGATTTTCGTAATTATTTTTCTTTCGGAGAGAAAAAAAAGTTTGCCGACCCACCAGGACAGAATTTATTATTTGTTTAAATTTGACCGTTGACGGATGGAATCAGTTTGTTCGGAACGCGAGTGCGGGCTTCGACTGTTTGTGGGATGGTCTTGATTAAACTCGGTAATCATGCAGATTGTCATCTTCCACGAGAAACACGAGGTGAGAGTACTTTATTAATTAGGCTTGGTATGATAATTGCTGACATAGATAATTAAGATGTTTACGTCACAAGCATTCATTGGTAGTTTGTTTTGGACTAGACTGTTGCCGATTTCTCTGAAAAGAGCACGTGACTAGTGTTCTGTTACTCGGAATCGATCAATTAAAAGTTTCTTTTTTATTTTAGTCTGAAGTTGAAACTTTACAAAAAAATAAATTTCCGAAAGATACTTAATTATCCTTAACGGTTGATTTTAATCGAGAAACTAAAACTTCTTAATTTTGTCATTGCTCATTCAAAAAATTCAATAACGTTATTTTATAGAAACTTGCCGCTATCCGCGAAGCAATGCCTTTTGTAACTATTTATCTCTGACCTGCCGAATTATTTAATGACAAAATATCAATTAATTAGCACTCCTTATACAAGTAATTGAATTTCTCATGGATGCAGCATAATATTTACGCGCCGGCGACTGAAATCTTGAAACTTAAGCCAAGACAATGCAGAAGAGACTACATAAATAACGGCAGTAATGCGTTCCCCATATGTGCAGCAGGTGCGTCTGCACCTGGAAGAGGAATCGCTAATTTCGCAGAGATGCGCGCGGGGGCCTCCAAAGCAATATTCGCAGTGCTCGCTTGAAGCCGAAAGCTGCCTCGGCAACGTAATATTCTTAAAACACTGTAATTAGAAAAATAGTTTTACTTGGCGATAAAAGCCGCGTTCTTTCGCTTTTATTATCATTTTATTTCGCGAGCACGCGAATGAATTCAAGTTTTCGGTGTAATTTTTAACGAAAATAATCGTCGACGCGCACGATATACCTTTTTCGATCTAATAATTATTAAAAGCCATATTTAAAGCAAAAGACGATCCTCTTTTCTTAGCGAATAAAGTCGACGAGGAGGCACTTGGCTTGTCCGAACAAACGGTTCAGTTTGCGTTAGCGATTTCAAGTCGTTTAAAGCTCGCAGCGGTCTCGGATAGCGTCGTCGCTTAGGAGGGCGCGCGCGAAACCGACTAGTTGCAAATAAGCGGCGCGGTGCACAATGGGCAAATGCTTTAGCGGAAGAGAGAGAGAGAGAGAGAGACGTTGTTTGCGGTGCTCTTCTGTATACGCAGAACGGCCGAGGGCGGGGAACGAGTTTCTTTGAAATGCGGGTCAACGCGCTCTAGGCCAATCTGCCCAGCTTTGTAGGTGGGAATGGTCAGTAACAGGGGGCTCGTTCGCCTAATTTCTGCGCGCATTTAGCACGTTTTGGACTTTTACAGGGGCGGGCTAATTTCGAGAATTCATGCGCGCTTGGCTGCTACAATTTTCTATCTAGGCTTTTATCTACCTGCATGCAGATTACAGGAAATATTCAGGCAGTTTGTTATTTGTGTAGCTACAGCTGTCGAATATTTATTTTTTATTAATATTAAAAAGTCAATTACTAACCAATATTCACAGGATAGATGTTGACATGTAGATTACTTGTTGAATATTTAAGGAGACGTAATCGGTATGTGATCGAAGCATTATCAATTTATGATCAATTGAAGGATATAAGAGTGATTGCATAACCGTTTTTAAGTGAAATTGATTATTACGTTATTGTACGAATAATCCTTATATAACAGTAACACTGTATTGTCATTATGTAATAACCATTTAAGTAGGAAAATCTTGATAATTCGATTAGAATGAATGCACAGACGAGAAGGGCAGATGATCCCGACCGTTGAATCGTCGATGGAATTTGGGGACTTAGCTCGGAAAGCAACGTGAAAGAATTCCGTAACAATTCGATTTTCCTCGAATCTCAAGCGGAGAATGAAGTCTGGGCGAGTCTCGCTTGCGTTTATACGAGGCGGCCCGAGTTCCGCATACATTTCAGAGAACGATGTGACACAACAGACTTACTGCGAGTCTCCTCGAGGGTGGCGCAGCAGCAAAAACCTATATAGGTGCGCACGTCCAATTCAGGAGCACGACTCCCGTAACAAACGGTCGGAGAGGAGAGAGAGAGAGAGAGAGAGAGAGAGAGAGTCGTCCCCTTCGGAGGGTCGATAAAGCCATCAAAGAAAGAGGCTGCCACTTATGTTGCCGCTTCTGTCGGGTTTTTGGCGAAAACGCCGGGTTTTCTTGTCCGGCTAATAACCGCCCCCCGGTCTTCCATTATGATCCGTTAAGCGGTGGCCTTTCTCTCCCTTCTTTTCTCGTTTCTCGCTTGCCCAGGTAAACCGATTTCTCCCTGCTAAAGCAAATATAATGCGACAGACCAACAAACGACTCGTTACCGCGCGATCACGTCGTCTTACAAGGCAGCTCTCTCCCTTTCCCTCCTCTTCCTGGGATAGGACACTTTTTCATGACCTCTCTTTTGGCTCGCGATCGATCGCCTTTGATTTTCTTTTTATACGTGTTCGGCGAGCATGTGTTCCGTCAAACGCGTAGGCTTGTAACCGTGCGAGCGATCGCCTGGATAATGCCTGTAGATTTAGAAGAATTTTTCGATTTATTTCTTAAATAAATCTAACTATATTTTTATGTTTCAATTATTTAAAAAATTACAAATAGTACAAAAAGCAAATAAGTAACTATACTGAACATTAAATATGACTATACTACTTTAAAAGCTAAACTTTATTTCGTTTCGATTTATTTTCTTTTAATAATTACTGCGCTGCAAGTACGTCCCATTAATAAAAAAATCTAACAATTTTTAATAAAATTTCTTGCCAGGCCAGGTTTCTCAGTGTATCTATATATAACTTAATGGTTCCATAATCGGTTTTACTTCTTTAGAGCGCACAAGCCACACGATAAGCGCATTGTTTAAGTAAAACCTTATCTTCGAAAATATTCAGCAGGAATTCCAGAGCAGAGATCAAACACCGTGACAGGAAAGTCAAAGGAAATGCCGCGGGAGAGGAAGTCGATGCAGGCCAAAAATGTCGTCCGGCGCGACTGCCGGAGATACCAGGCCCGAGACTGGCCGTTGTCCCGAGTCGAGCCAGGCGGGCTTTCGGAAAAATCAAACGAGATCGCCGCGACGCGCTTCCCCCAGGAGTCCGGGGGGCCTCCCGCCTCGTCGCCAAAGTCGCCGACCTCCGACGCACTCGGAAAAGGTGGCCCGGAAAAAAAAGGCCATGCGTGTTTCTACGCGCTTGTGGCACCTATCTTCTTTCATTCGATTTCTTTCACCGCACTCAGACAATGATGACGTGGGTCGTGCGACGTTTACGCTCCCATCTTTCACGCTTTTGTCGCTTCGTTTTGTCTCCTATTCCTATATAAATGTGCATTCCGTTAGGTGACGGTGGACTTGGACTGACTTCCGCGAGGCGTCGATTCCATACTGGGGTATTTTCGATCGCATGAAGTAAGGCCGCTTGGGAATGTTTACGATTTTTTTCAGTTAAGCTGATGGGCCCGAAATGTCAATTGCGTTAACTAACTACACTGAGAAAAATTTTTTCTAAAAATTACGATTTTTTTTTTTTTAAATTAGTATGTTAATGATACTTGGAGGACAGACTCATATTTTACTAATTTTAACTGCAATTTTAATATTTTTTGCAATATATTTCGTATATTTTACGATAATTTCAGTAAATTTTATTATTTAGTTTGTAAAAAATACTAAAATTGAAGTAAAAATGATTAAAATATGAGTCTGTCCTCCGAGTACCATTAAAATAGTAATTTTTATAAAAATGTTTCTCAGTGTTACAG
>UCOL01005276.1:0-12066 GCA_900474335.1 Ormyrus nitidulus | reverse complement strand
CATATGAAGCGTGCACATATTAATTGTGCACACTTTAACATTGGTGAAATTTATATATAGATATACCGAGTTATGCTAAATTGTGCACAATTAATATGTGCACAATTCTTATGTGCACAAACCACACCTTGCCTAATAATATCGCATTAATTCTTTATTTTAACTTATTATCATAAAAGCAAATAAAGCAAGATGAGTTTATATTAAAATTAATAAAAAGTTATACTTATTTATAATAGACTAAGCATTCAAAATGCTTATTTTACATTAAACTCAAAAACTAATTTCACATAGATTTTTAATTAGAATAAAAATTTTAGGTATTTTTAATTTTTTAATATTTTTCAATATTAAGAGGTTTTTTTTATAACAAACTATACCCGATAATAGTCTTGCATGCGCACTTTATTTTCTTGAGGTCTGTGATCTAATAGCTTCAATTGTGCACAACAAATCATGTAGTATACTTGCTTAAATTATGTCACATTCTCGTACTCAACGAGACAATTGGGTAACAATTATTTGTTATGTAAGGATAAAGCATCTTTCCATTTCAGCTTACATTGATATTCTGTCTTTCTTCTAAATCATTTACTTTTATTGTGAAATTAAAATTATAATTTTTCTCTATCAAGGAGGATACATTAAGTGAAACGCGTACAATTGATGTACTTTTGGCAAGTTTTTAACAACAACATTAATAAGAAGTCTGATAACATTGCCTAAAAAACGAATCGAATATATTTTACTTTTTGTGTTTTAACGAGAAGTTTAACTTTATTTTAAATTTGCTAGCATGACTTGCCAATTCGAAACATACTTGAGTTCATTGACACAAGAAAGTATTAAAGTTTAGCAATATTTTTACACAAAAAATTCGAGAACATTCGTCGTTCTTGTAAAAAAAATTAAATTAAAAACATTTGATTCAAGAATAATCTTATTTATAATATTTATATAATAAAAATCGCTTTGAATGCAAAAAAAATAATCTAAGCAAAACCATTCTTCGTTTGGTAAAAAAGTTATGTTACTAAAATATTGTTACGTCCATTAGGACAATATCAAGTTTGATTTTAAAAAGGCGGACGCCTAAAAATGTAAAAAAATTAAATTAATTAATGATTTTGTTATTTATTTTTTGCTGATGTTTTAAATATTAATTAAAATCTTTAACCTTAGAAAACGAAGAATAGTGATTAAAAAATTAAACCAAAAAATTTAATTAAATTTCATACATTATTATATAATATAATATTGGGGTCTCGTGGATCAGTAAAAAATATGTTTATAATATGAGTTTATATTTGCATATTAATCGATCTTGTTTACGCAAATATAAATGTTGCCTAAATGTTTAATATACTTAAATATTAAATTATACACATTTATATCGTTATTATATTTTAGTTTTAAGTTATAATTTTTAAGTCTTTATATAACTAGTCTAATGTACAAGCAACATGGCTGTTTTGCCCTTTTGGGAATTTTGTCGGAAGTGAATTTGCTGGTTGAACAAACAAGTAAATAATTTCGTGTTATTATACTTTATTAGCAAGATGCGGTTTTCTAGAAAATTTATTTTAGCAAGATATAATAAAGCAAATTGTCGAGTCAGTGAATGGCGTATATGCGTGTTAGTAACGTCACCGTATACTTGTGCTTATTGGACATCTTTGTGGGTTAAACGATTAATTGAACTTCTTAAATGGTAGCAAAATATAGCAGCCGCGACGTTACCCTGATCCTCGTGGCAATGCAATCCTTCTCGAAACGTTTCTCACTGATGATCGGTCAGATTTGAAGGTCGTCCCACAGATTGCTCTTAACTCTTCTGTATTGTATAATTGTTGTTCTTTTCCTCAAAAATTTATCCTTTTAAAACTGCACAGTTAGCAAATGAGATTACATTTAACTTCAATTAAGATCAGTTTTTAAAGGATCTTTCAGATTAGATGAATTTACTACAAAAGTAAGTGTCTAAAAACACTTTAAGTACGTTAATAAAGTGAATAGTACATTTTCAAAATATTATATTACATACCATGCTTATATGTAATTACATTTCTGTAAAATTAAATTCCAGAAATTCTATCTAATTAATTTCTGGGGCATATAATGTAAAAGAATTTAAGTTTGTACTAAAATTTTAATTAAGAAATCTATATAAATACAGAAACAAACAATTCGAACTGTATTATAAATCAAACGAAATAACATACAACGTTATAAATCAAATTAAAAATAAAAATTTACTGTGTTTTCTTGCTGTACAGTTTTATACATTATTACTCGATGCCTCTATTCAATCGTGCTATTTTTACATTTCTATTTTATCCACTGCGAAAGAGGTCTTCAAGTACTATAAGAATTGCGAGACTCATGTCTTTACACCCTTGAGGCTGTTTCAGGCTATTGCATTTCTTTAAACCTTTGCATTTATTTTTATACTTAAGACCGAAATTGCACAATTTTACCATAAGAATTAGTAAATATATTTTATTGATTGCACAAGATTCGAAATAAAATTCAAAAAGTGCATCGTAACTGCATGTGTAATTTATTGCAAAGCGTTACAGGATAATTGAGCTTATTATATCACTTGCTACTACATCACATAATTATCCCATACGGGTCCTTACATGGTTTGAAAATAGAGCATTTGTTCTAATTACGAAAAAAAAGTGCAGGAAATCGAGTTTTCAAGAAATTTAAGCGGTCTGGCGTCGAACCAAGATTTCAGAACTAGTTATGACAGGCCACACCAATCTGAAGTATTAACGCGTTAGCACAGATTATAAGCAAGCAGTTTACATCATACCTTTTTCCATATAATAAGTGGAAACGATCGATACCAACAGCTATAGGACCGTATTTTAACAAAGTGGATAATTACTTTACGAAAGCCTTCAGCTTGCAGTAGAAACGGCAGTCGTAAAATAACGAGCCCCCAAATTTATCTTAAAATAATTAAACTCGACCAATGAGATTTTGGCGCATCCATTCGCCGTGTCGCTATACTTGCTTAAGCCTAAATTAATCAATCGCAAAGCCACTCGTCGCAATTCCCTTGTTTGCACTCGGTCTGGAATCACTATCTGTCGCGAGATCTCGATTCGCGACAAAGAGCAAACTCTTGTATTAATCTTATATTAAGAAAAGTCCGCCGCGCGATATAAAGCGGACGGCGAGCGCGTTAATAAAGCTTCGAGCCGCGGCTCGCCGTCATAATGAAATTTCCAAGGGCTTTCGCAATTTAGCAGAAACGCGTCTCTTCAGCGCAGCGCGCCGAGCTGCACACGCTCGTGCGACGTGAACACGCGTTATGCGAGAGAGGCACGAGCGCCGCGCGCCTCTATACATATAGCGCACGAGGCTCGATTAAAGCGCTCTGCGCGCGAGAGTGCCGTCCGAGCAGCGAGCAAAAAGCTGCCCCGCACTCGGATTGATACGGCCGCTGCTCATCGACACTTTTGCGCGGCTTGTTTCGTCATTTGACGAACGGAGCGGAGTGAGAGAGAGAGAGAGAGGGAGCCTAACGGGGCATATAGACGCTGTGTCTTCGGAGATATTTGAGCGCTTATTAGGAGCGCTTTGTCATTAGTCATTTATATCTGCGAATCTCTCGGCAAATATTTTATCTGGAACGTTGACACTATTTCGTAGTCGAATTAATTATGATAATAATTGGCTGGAAATTAAATATTATTGCAGCGCTCGCCTTTCTGCTCTTAAGCACCAACTTTTTCACTAATTTTTTTAGTTCGATTAAAAGTTGGAAAAAAAAACAATGTACTCATCCATCTCGAGATAGTTTGCTTTTACTCTTTTACCTTCGCGCAATCATACCAGCAGAGTTGAGGCAGAAACGCGTTTAAAGAACGACGGTTACATCATTTTTCAGTCACGACAATTAAATGAATTCTCAGTCGGCTTCGACGATTATAGCTTTTCTATCGGCAGTCGTAAAAAGCCCTGGTTTGGATTTGGCTGTGCAGATGTAGGATAATATCGACGCTTGGCAATTTTTCAGATTCGTTTTTTAGGTTGAAGGCAAGGCAGCGCCTTTCCCCTCGCTACCAATTTCCTGCACGGTAAAGTCGCCGAGCGCGGCTTTGTCGCTGCTTATCCCGTTGCCAACCGGAAAAGTGCGATCTGCTTTTCGCGCGCTTATTTTCATTTTCCGCTTCCTTTCCCCCCGGCCGCCGTTCGTCCTCGATTCTTCTCTATTTCTTTCTCGATCGTTCGCCATTATATATATATTACATGAGCCTGACGTCTTCTTTCTTTTTTTCTTCCCCTTTATTGCTCTCTGTCTTGCTCCCCTTTTGCTTTTTTTCGTTCTCTTTCGCAGAAAGACGAGCTCGTGTCGATTTAGATGGTAGAGGTTGGGCTCTGCTGGAGGAATTTTATAACAGCTGACGCAGCTAGTCTAACATGTGACGATTATTCATCATATTTTTCACTTTTATTTCAAAAAAATTACTAATGAAATTTGTATTATTCTAGCGAATAACAGTTTTTTGTTACGCCAATCATTGTCTTGCAGATGTAAATTAATTTTTTTCAAACGGCAACGAGTACTTCGCTCATTGAAGATACTCATTGTTAAATGGCTCGTTACGCCTCCGGTTTTAAAACTTAATAATCCATGTCCAAGAAGCTTTAAATTACGAAAGAATTTATTGCAAATAAAAGTAATTGTTCTGTCTTTTACACCCGAAAGGAAATACCGACAATTGTCAAGTTTATAAAAATCAAGTTTTATCGAATCACAATTAACTCTGACTATTTATATGCAAATAACAATAATTTCGCGCAAAGTAGATTTACTCCTTTAAACAGCCGAACGATAATCGAGCATGTTTACGCGAAATGATTGAGCAGTAAAAAAATCGACGCTATACGGACTACACAGGCAAACAACGGGCAAGCAACTGGTGAAGAATCGATAGAGGCTTTAGACGAGCGAGCTCGTATATAATACAGGAAAGTTCGATGACGTCGCGAGTCGTCCCACAAAGTGTGTTTGCCTTTTTTCCCTCGTCTCGAGGCTTCTCCGTTTCAGCTTGGCGGCGGCGGCGGCGACGGCGACGAAGCCAAAAAAATGGGGGAGCTCTTTCGAAAAAACTTGTGCCAAATTTTTTTTCTCGCAAAACCGGATTTATTTTTATACAAATTGCTTCGACGCCTCTTCGCGGCGATATCCGCTTATTTTGACAATTTAGCCGCGGACTGCGAAGGAGTTTTTCCCAGCAGTGTTTTAACAACAAAATAGTTGCGCGACCATTCTTCGAGCGAGAATTCTGCTTTTACCCGGTAAGAGCGACTGTCCCCCAACCGCTCTAACTCGTCAAGCATCCTGCACGTCCTTCCCAGCCGTACTAAACTCGCGCCGCCGCGTAAAAAAGGCAAATTCTCTCGGCGCGCTCCCGCACGCAAGCGCTCCCCGAGCCACTTGCGCAAGGCACGCAAATATTAAGGAACTCTGCTCGGCCGCCGGCTGATCGCCGCGCGCGAAGAAAAAGAAACCCCGGAGGACGCGCGAGGCGTGTATATAGTATATCGAGCGAGAGCGAACGAGCGAGAAAGAGAGAGAGAGAGAGGAGGAGCGAAGTTTGAAAAAGTTCTTTCTCGCCTGTGCTGACTGTGCTCCCCTCGACTGGCGGCGGCGCTGCCCGAGAGAGCGATATTATACGGCAGTCGAGGCTCGACCAGCGCGCAGCTCGCAGCTCGAGAGGCGAGGTATCGCTCTCCGCGGTGAGAAGGCCGAGATACCAGCTGACAGCCTCCTCCTGGAAGAGAGACCGAGGCTTACCCGCCGGTTCCGGACCAGGAGTCTATCTGAGCCGGGGGAAAGTCCGCGATCGCCGCCGCAGCTGTACAACTTTACAGGTAAGTTATATGGCTCTTCTGCTTTTTTTGGCCTGATTTGTATTTTTAAGGAAAAGCATTGTTTGGAATCCCAGCACAAATACATAAATCGACCGACGCCACGGTGCTGCTGTTTTCTTTTTAATTACGCAAAAAAAAATATCAAAGGGGAGGTGTATCGCGTGGGAAAAAGCAATGAGGCCTATAAACGCGCGCATGGCCGAACAGAGTGTATAATGTGGGCACATACTGCTCTTGGCCGTAGACTGGCAGTCCACTTCACTGTCTGCGGGCAGAGATGCGATTAGGCGTCTGCGAAACAATAGACGGCCCGGTTCATTTCGCACTCTGCACGCCGCGCGAAAGACGTTCTGTGTGTTTTTTTTTTTTTTTTTTTTTTTTTTAAAGTTCGCGCGCGACGACTGCCAGAGTTTCGAGATAAAGTGCACCGGCACCTACATATACTCCCGCGAGTCGGTTATATAGGCGCTGTAAAATTTTTATTTTCTAACGCTGCCGCGCGCTTTCGCCGAATCTGCATCGCGCGGTTATTTCTAGCGGAGGCTGCACTACGTATATACATGTGCGCTTGGTCGAAAAATTATCCGCTACCGAAATTTCGGAGGCGCGAATTCGCGCGAACGCTCTGGTTCGAGGATTGCGCAAGCGTGGGTTAGGATATTTGAGAATAAAGTATTGTCTTTAACAGACCGAAATGCTCGTTTAAAATGCAAAAGAATTTCAGGCGGAGCGCTAAAAGCGCGCGCGTTGCGCAACAGATGTTAAAAGTAATGAAGTGGTCAATAACGCGGCTGGAAATTTCAAATCCCCGAGCGCGAATAATTGCGTTAACTTGATTTTTCGCGAATGACCGCCCGTACCGAACTGTCGCCACAGCAATGCCACGCTTAACAGCCCCCAATAAAGGAAAGCTGTAAAAATGTTATTCAAACAGTGTATACGAAAAGGAGCCAATAACACAGACGAAGAAAAAGCAAAGCATTCGAACATTCCAGCCGGCGATTCCACGACATATTTGCCTCGCGCGGTCGGCTCGCCTCAGCTTCGCGAACGCGCACAATTGACGCGGCGAACGAAGCATGGCAGAAAGCTCTCCTTTTGCCCCGAGCCGATCCGGCCGTCATTGTGCTCGAGAAAAAGAAGAATGCCGGGGGACGATAGCTGGCCGAAACCAGAGGGATCGACGCAGGTAGACGGCGGGAAGGGGGGGAGGGGAGCAAGCATCTGGGAGTGCGGGCCTTTTAACCTTCGGATTCTTTGTGCGCACGAGTCGCCCCTGAAAACGCGCGGAAAACAGCTGATCCGTACGTCTCGGTTTCGTTTAAAATTCTGCCGCGATCCGCGTGAGCGCGGTATTTTTTTTTGAGAGTCTTTATCCACATCCGGGTTGCGAGCTTTTTTTAGAATACCGATCCTGTCTTGGTAGAAAAGTGAAAAAAATATAAATTTCGCGTTTCTAAATTTCGACTGGCGTTGTCAGTTGAGTTTTAGACGAAGTATGATATCGGCGATCACGGATTAATTGTATCTTATAAATTTTTAATCGATTGTATCTTTATAATTATTTTTTATACTGAACAAGATAATCCTTTTATGAGTTGATTCCCGATAAAACAGAGATTATACTTCGATGGATTATAGACTTCGACCGGAATTACACTTCGTCGCGACGTGAAGCAATTATTGATTATTCAAAAACTTGTATAAAAATTTGCTTTACCTTGCCACCTGCCCGCATAGATAATAATGTTTAAAGTATCACTGCAATCGAAAATTATCATTAAAGTTAATAATCCCAAGTGAAATGAAACAAAGAATAAAACAAGAACCGCTTCCTGCACAATCAATCGTATCTTTGTAAAAATACAGCTATGCACAGTCAATTGTTAACTGTACCTACACGTAATCCTAGCGCGTACTTGCCTTTAATCACGGCGCATGACAAAGTCGATTGGTCAGTGGCATAAATCTAAAAAGATATGAATCAATTCATTTTTTATGCATCACCGCCGCTATAATGTACAACGAGCCGATTAATTTTCGTCCTCAACAATGTACTTCTCGTTCTTTTCATCTACCGCCAATTAGCCGCTCGCAATTCCACTTTGTTCGATATCGTCCATTAGCCTTATTAAAGAAACGGAAGCTTAACGAGCTACGGAGATTCGCCTTACTCAGGGGAGAGAAGCACTCGGGCGCTTGTGTATACATGAAAAATCGCGCAAACGACGCGGCGGCGATCCCCCGGAGGCAGAGGCGAAAATAAATTACCTTCGAGAGGAGAAAAATGACATAACGATGAGCACGCGAGGAGCGCGCCGACATCAGTCTCTCCTCCGACCTCCGAATGCACGCATCGCCGCGGCGGCTCTGACGGCCACTCGTCCGTTTTCTAGAAACTGCACGCTCTCTCTCCCTCACGGAACTCGACTCTGCTCTGGAGAACCTCTTTAGGTACCATTAGAGAATTTCCTTATTGTGCGCGGATCGCCGGGTGGTTGTCTTTGAATGTCCGCGGACGCCGCTTTTGTCGATTTATCGGGACGAATTTTGAGGAGAAAATATGTCGTTCAAGGCTCCGCAACAAAGTTTCAGGCCAATGCGAAAAAGTTAAATGTTTTAAGATATATCGTAAATTGATTTTAAGAGACTTTAAAAATCGTACTTAAAATCGAATCCGCGACGGGCGAAAAGCGTAGTTATCTCGGTTTTACGAATGTTTCATGTTTTTAACCTTTATCGGTATTGCTTTTAAAAATTTTAATGTTTCAAAGGTTGCCTTTTTCCAGAAACTCAATATTTACTATGTTTCAGGAAGCTTTCAATAAAATTTTGCTGTAAAAGATCCAAAGTGAAAGTGTAATCAGCATAAAATTATGTCTTGCGAGTAGTGTTTAAAAAAATTATTCACTGCTTCGAATCAATTTCGCTTTAAAGCTTTTTTTTTCATTTCGCTTTAAGTTATCAGGATTACACTGATAACTATTACAAACAAATAAATTCTTGCGAGCAAATATTGTTGCAAAATCTTTAGCAAAAGTAAAATTATTGGAAAAAATTAAGATAAAATTAAAATAAGAAATCAATACCAATGAAAGCTATATTCAAAATAGCTAATGTTTATATTTAAAAATAATAAAATTAATAAGGTTTGTTACGCAATTTATTACGCATATGAATAATATTTAAGACAGTGATCTATTATTGCAAAATAATTGCACACTAAAATTGCCAAGAATACTTAAAAAAGTTGCTTAAGCTTCAACAATTACCCATGAAGTTCCTATTTCGCTTCCTTTTCATTTTTTTAAAACGAATTCATAGTTTGCTCGTTCGCATTAAATAATAAAAGAATATTTTTGAAAATATTATTTCGCGTCTGTCGTGAAGGCTTTAGCATCTCCGTAACCTTAGCCAAACTGTTACGCAAATTATGATTCCAGCGGCTGAAACAGTTTAAAAATCACACTAAAACATTTATAGAGTCATTATTGAAGTTTTAAATGTAAGTGTTTTTGAACGGAGATTCTTTTCGCTTAAAAATAGATCTTTTTGTATATAAAATATATAATAGAATTCTTTATTTGCTTGTAATTATTACTGTACAAGTTTTTATAACATTGAAAAAAAACCGTTTAAAAGAAAGAGTGTTAAATTAACATAAAATTATATAAGTATACAGGCTTTAATTCACGCAATATTTCTCGCACTAACGTCAGAAAATCTATAATGATCAAAGGACCGTTCGAAAAAAGTTTCAAATAACAGCTCTCGTAATAAATCGCACTTTCAAATATCCGCTAAATAGATCCGCGCGCTGCAATAAGCTGAAAGTTTAGTCGCAAAGCCATGTAGAAGAGCCGCGTCTAATACTTTGCCGCAATTTTATTCAGTCGCCGATGCATTATAATCTTGGTTGATTGCACGTCGCCGAGCGTTGGAGGTTATACAGCTCCTCGGTGCGCCGAGCGCGACAAAGACGGATAATCTGCGTACGTCGCGAAAATAGCGACTTCGCCGGCTGACTCGACGACTCCTATGGACGAGAAGCGCGGAGGACGCGCGCAAAAAAACACGGATTTATTTTCATATTATAGCGCAAAGCTAAATTTTCCCTCTCAAATTTAGCCGCGCGATTTCGACAAAATAATCGATTTCAGTTCCCGTATAATTCGCGTGTCATTATCGACCTTTTGCGAAAGCCGGCTTTCTTTGGCTGCGAGCGCGGCCGGCTTGGAAAACATTTAATTGCAGCTAAACGAGTGGCCAATTTTAACCATATTGTAAATAAATTACTGCACTATTAGACTGTAACAAAACAGTTTTGCTCAGGGCGCAAAACTGCCTTTACTCCGTGCCGGACTAGGCTCAGTGCGCCAAGGTTCGGGCGGAGTTTTCTTATGTTTCGATTTAGCTTCGCGGTTCTCGGGAAAGGAAATGATTTTAGGATTTTGAATCAAATAACACGTGCAAACAATTTTAAAGTTTAAATATATATATATCTATTCAAATATCAAAATTTAGTATTTACAATATTCAAGTGAATACAATAAGCGTTATTTCGCGTTTTCGCTTGTTAACCGGGCTGGCGGCTCGTACCTGGAAATATTACAAAATATCTGAATTTTCGCGTTTAGTTCTCGCTCGCGGAAATCGACGGATACGCGCCGCGTCGGAGTACGCGGGTATCTACCCCGTCGCAACTCTCGCTCAGGGCGCAAGTAGTTGCTATCGGGATAGCCACCCGTCTGGCTCAAGGCGCCAGGCGTACTGACTCTTTGTCGCGAGAGCTCTCGGCCGGAGAGCAACTGCTTAACCGAAGAGAGGGGCGCGCTCCACCTCGGACTAAGAACGCCAGCCAAACGTTCGCTCTCTCGCGGCAAGCCTATGTAGCGATCACTGATCGTTACATCTCCCCCTTCGAAATTTAATATCCGTCGATTTCAATTTTACAAAACAAACTTTAAATTCTTACGGTTTCGGTTTGCCGATATGTAGTACGCAGCGTTGTTTTGGGTCGATTCGCAGCCGCCATCGCAGACCCCCGTAGTCGACCCGATATTGCCGGACATGGACCGGGACTTCCACCTCGGGTCCGTTAGGGATATTTACCCTAATTGTTCCTGCCTCCGGAGCTGGTGGATTGGCTGGACATAGAGGGTGGCGATGGTACACCACCGGTGGTAGTTCCAATTTGGGTGGTGGAAATCGGAGAGCTCGCGGTATCCACTTCAGTCGCTCCAACACTACCACTGGCTGCCGATTCCTCGCTTCCAGGACCAATTTTGGTGTCGGGACGTAGGTGAGCGGTGGTGTCGGATGGAAGTAGTCGTCGTCCGGGTCCTCATCTAGCGAACCTATCCAGGCCTCGAATCCGTCGAGAAGCTCTGCCGCCGTTAATTGGAAAATTCTGTCCATATTGAAAGGTAAAATGTGACTGAACTTGCTCGTGTTCTTACTTAAACAGAATACTTCGGTTTATATTTACAAATGGAACCTGATGTTGTTGTACGAGTTCCTTGCCCTCGAGTTTTTAGGGATTATGAAGTCTTGTGAGTTCATTGATCTCAGCTCGGAGGAAAGGCAAATGTTTAAATTTTTCGGGGTAGAGCTGACACTGAACAAACAAGACTTCCTTGTCCCAATTGACGTCATCGGTTGGCTCTATCCTCTGCATCGCTATTGCTCGCGTAACTCTTTCGCATTTAAGCACCTAGTCCACATGATTGAAGCTTGATTACTACTGCTTTAGACCATAACTTCGTTCTATTTATACCATTTTCGACTTTCCCCACCTTTAGTTAATTTTCCGTGATATATTTACAATAACTTTAACAAATCATATTATCAATTATGATTCCCCCCCTACAAGACTTGAGAACGAACAGAAAAATACAATTAAACGTAACAATTATCGTAGATTTTAAAAACGGTTTTGTCGATAACTCGGTATATTATGGCGGCTGTACTCTGCCGGTAATTCGGTGTACTATCAGAGGTTTTCAAAATGATGGTTTTACTCCGTCAGTAACTCGGTACGACATTAGCGATTTTGGACAGGATGGTTTTACTCCGTCGGTAACTCGTTATACGGTTCTACAAATACAAATCTTTGACATGTATTTTCTCAATTATCACGTCGTTTTCGGACTGGAGATTAAAAATTACTGG
>UCOL01005275.1:0-12068 GCA_900474335.1 Ormyrus nitidulus | reverse complement strand
TATTTTTAAAATAATATACTTTTCATAAAGAAATATTTAAGAGAAATAAATAAATAAATAAATATATATATATATTTATTTCTCTTAAATATTTCTTTATGAAAAGTATATTATTTTAAAAATAAAGAAAGAAAAAAACTTGCAATGCTCCGCATTCCTAGAAATGTCAATTTATAAACGAATAAAGTTTTAAATTAAACGCTTATTAGCTTGAAGCAAAAGATTAAATATAACAAAATTAATTTACTAATTAAATTTTCTTCATCTAATACATAACATATTGCATCTTCTTGAAAATATCAAAATGATCATAATGGGGGATTAATATATAAGTAATACTAATATTAATAAATAATGTAAATTTATGTACAATAGAATATTATTTATTATTTGTACAATAATAATCACAAGGAACGCACTTTTTGAAAGTTACAAATTTAAAAAATTTATATAAAAGATTATTATTATACAATATTTTTAGCGCTAGCAAATTTTATCGTCATAAAATGCATATAACAATAAAAAACAAAAGAAACTTATTCTGCAACACACTTTTCATTGACAATTGTGTAAAAATAACGTTCATAGTGCTTGTACGAAATGAAATCGAAGCTATGTTAACTGTAGGTTTTGGATGAATAATATTGACAGGTGGCGGTGGTATAAAAGCATCAAAAATATCTTCACCTCCATCCGTAAATACAAGCGAAGACGGAATCCACCGTGCTCTAAAAGGAAGAACATTGTTTAGTTTCTCCGGTAGATTTACTTAGCAAAATGGTACCTACCTAGTACACGGAGAAACATTTTTCCCTCTTACAGCATGTTTTCCTAAATTAATAGCCCCAGAATCTTGGACTTCAAGTGTGTGTATGCAGCCAGAGAAACCAGTGGAATATTTTCCTTGCGTCATTGAATATTCAGGAACACCGCCGATAAAAACATTTCCATTTATTTCAAGTTTTTCGTTGACACCATCACTTGTTCCTATTTCTATGTGTTCCCCATCAAGTTCAATACTGCCGTCTCGCCCGTTACGTTTTAGAATAATTCTATGTCTTCTACCATCGTCAACTTTTAAAGTTGTAATTTTTAATACAGCTGGACCAGAGCCTAAGTTATACTGAAACTCAATATAGCTGAAACAAAATTAATTGTATGATGTATTGACAAGTTATGATGATACGTATTAAAACAAGGATCAAAATTAAATTGTTGTAAGTAAAATAAGTATGCAAAAATAGATCCCAGACCAACGAATATGAACACCAGAAAAAGAAACGACTTTAATAAAAATAGTTAAAAAAACTAATAAGTCAATAAAAAAGTTGATAATTGGAAATCGATGATACATTTTCAATAAAGAAAAGAAACACGTTTACTGACCCATCAATCACAGCAAGCGCTACATAGTTATTTGTGATTTGTTTACTAGAATTATCGCTATGCCACATTATAAGTCCATTAGTCTCATTCGTAGATATCTCAAAACCAATCATTTCCCTTTCATCCTCATGAGTCATTACTGAATTACTAAGTTCTAACCATCCATCCCCACGAAAAATAGCATCATCCCCAATGTCTACACCTACAAACGTTAAAAGCACATAAATAAGCACATCTTTCGCATCCAAAGTCATGGAATTTTATTAATCGCTATTATGTAAATAAATGAAAACATTACTTTTGCTGCAGTTTTGTCCCATAAATCCATAGGGACAATCACATTTATAAGATCCACGCAAATCAGTGCACGTGCCTCCATTTATACACGGACTCAAAAGTTCACACTGCTTAAGTATATTCTCGCAATTTTTTCCAACGTAACCATATTCGCATGTGCAGGAATATTCGTTATAATTAACATTTTGACATAAACCGTGAATGCAAGGTTTAGTAAGGCAAAAGTCTTTTCTCGTAGTTACATCCGCAGTTGAGTGCGTTGTCAAATAAGTTTTAGCATTATTATTGGCGTGACTAGCACGACATTCTTCTATATGCGATGACTGTATCCACGATTTAAATAGCTCCGATTTCGGAGAATAAATTTTTATCTAAAAATTAATATGGTATGGATTATTGCCAAAAGATTTTAAGCTGATTTATGGCTGCACGTTGCCCATTTACCTTATCCATACATCCATAAAATGATAGCTTAACTTTAACTTTCTTACTAATTTGGATTTGTTTTCTATCTACCCCTCCAAAATATGCAAGCGTTTTCAAGTTCATTGAATGCGCTGAGTCTTGAAAGGATTTTTTGATTGGTGTCTCAGCGTTAACCGATAAAGATGCTACTTTATAATCCTTGCTGATATTCACGTGATACCACTTTTCAGAATCTATGGTATAATTTGAACCCAGTTCATAAACACCTGCACCGATGTCGAATAAGAATCGCAGGTGTCTGTTGTAAATAATTAGAGCTATAAAATCTCCGGTGCCCCGATTATTTTGTGCACAATACATGAGAATTGCATTGTCCTGATTTGCAGGCCTAAAGCTTAATGACATTTTCAATCTGAAATAAAATAAAAATGCTATATAAATAAATGTTATTTTCAAACAATAAAGGAGACAGTAAGTAATAATTTTAGCAGTGTTTAACCATTTACAAAAATGTTAGTTGCTTTTTAATTCGCAAACCAAAATTAAATTTATTATAAAAACGTCAAAATATATTGATATTTTTCATTTTGGAAATAATTTTCCCTAATTCGTTGCATATATTTTATTTTCAAAGAAATGTTTAAACTAATCATATTGAGTTCATATTTATTATTAGAAATTTAATAGTAAAATTTATTGGAATAATACAATTCATTCAGTTACATTTTTATTCTTAAAATTTAATTTAAAGAACCTGTTGGAAATTTCACGATTTTTTTTAGCCATTTCACTAATAGTTGACCAAATTTGACCAATCTACAAACAATGTAGACCAAAAATGGTCAAATAATAGTGAAAACTTCCAACAGGGGACAATAAAAAGTTTAAGTGCATTTTTTCAATCTTAAATTTTTTTTTTGTACGACCTTAAAAAAGCCTAACAAACTCTATGATTTAGAAAATTAGAATTTAAAAAAGCAAAAACATATTTTAAAATCAAGTTTTTCGAAAAATCAAACCAGATTTGTAGTAATTCAAAATCGTTTACGTTAACAAAATTCACAAACCTAACAAGATTTAAAAATAATTTATAAATTTTTATTTAGTTTTCTACTATTTTTTAAATAACTTTGTGGTTAAATCATGTAAAATTTAATAACCATTTAACTAAGTCAATAAAAATAATGAAGATTTTATTTTAATTGTATTAAATTTGGAATCTGTAAAATCAGAACCAATTTAACTAGGAGATGTACGACCTTCTTAAGAACTAACTTAAGAATTTACTTTGAGGTACTAAAGTATGATCAAAGCCGGATTAGTCTGGCCTAACGCTTTGAAAAAAATCAAGTTACGGATGTTTTGATGCGACTTTTTAAAAAAAATTCTAAAAAATTTTCCTGTGTTTCAAATTATTCAGTCCATAAATAAACATAGATGATGTATAAAAATACGCGAAACTGAAGAAACCCGGCTTTGATTTGTTTTCTTCATCAGAACCGAAAAATATTTGTCTGCTTAAAAGATATATTAATTTATAATAGTCACTACTTCTTGCACGACTTCTTAATGGGATCATCCAATTCTCGCCAACAAACGTCGTTATTTGATTCCACCAATTTTTACAATTAGATTAGTAAATTTTTAGCATTTTAAGTACATTTTCGATGTTCAGCTTTAACACTTTCAAGGGCCATTTTTTTCTATATGACGTTTTGCAAATTGATCGTTTATTAACGCATTCTTACGAAATTCTGAAGTCAAAACACGCAGTGCACTACAAGAGTGGGCTATATATACATTGATTTCAAAAACTGAATTATTTGCTTGTTAGTGATAAAATGTTAGTAATCGAATAACTAAAAATAATCGGGTGTACTATGTATATGCATCACAACCCCTAAAAGGATTAAGTTCACGCATGAAACGGATTAACATTTTTCTTTGACTTTGCCTTTATTTCGAACTGAGTTATTTATGTTTGAAACAGCTTATGCTTTATAATAGCTCTAGCTTTACTTATACATATTTTGGAATCATAAAATATCTTCCCAAATTATACACATTCATAGTGTGTACTGTTTATGAGATGGAACTTCTTGAAATAATTAATTAAAAAATTGTATTTATAGGCATGACTTAAGTGCGGACTTATGTCGCATATGCTATAAAATAGTATACGATACTTGTGCTGAAAGTAGCCCTTTATTGCACGGCGTTTAGCACCCTCGCTGAGCTCGGGCGCTAATACACGCCGTGTCGTAAAGGGCTACTTATGGCACTAGTATCATAATATACTAAATTTCGTTTCATCTTCTCTAAAATATTGTTTTATTATTTAATATACTACTTTTTAATTAAAAACATTTTTAGATTTAACATGCTTGCATATATATTATATCTAAATATGCTTCTATACTATTGAACATTATAAAGTGATGTGCAACCGATTTTTTTATCTTATTAGATTTATGTCATGCATTTTCAATGAAAATAATAAACAAGTAATACCATACCTTATTTTGCCAATGCTTGCTTGAAATAAAATTTGCACTTAAAGCAATACTAATATCAAGTCATGCTTAAAAAAGAAAAAGTAAATAAAGAATATCCGTTTCAAATTTTTAAAACAATAGTTTTAATTATATATATTTTTTTTGATTAAATAAATATTACAGTATATGTGTAGAAAATAGTATGTTTATATTATGAATGCGGAGATATATATATAATAGTTTATTTAGCATTTACATGAAATTAAGCAAATGTTTTCAAAATGTATATGCTTTACAAAATATAATTTTAAGAAGATAAATGCCTTATTAAATTTGTGTAGGTTAATTACATATTATAGATACAAATGCAAATTTATAATTCTATTTATTGTCTATCAAGTATATTTTACTTGAATTTATATAAAAATAGTTCTAATATAAACATGAAAATATAAGAAGTATAAATTTTTATTAATAAAGTTCCCTTATATTATTTTTGTTATAAGTACAAAATAAAGCATATCTATCATAATTTATGAAAAATATGAATTTTTTAAGCGATTGAATTTTATTAACGTAGAAAAATAGATATACTGTAGATGATATTAAGCACACGATAAAAAAGTGATTTTTTCGAAAAATTTACATTAACTTATTGAAAGTATCGTATTTTTAGATGGCATCTCGTGTGAAGGGCAGTTTGTGTTGTTGTATATGATGTATCTTCATTTACTATGTTTTTAAGCTGCATAGGGTGCAAAATGCATGCTAGATAATTTGCCTATACGGCTCCACTATCCATTCCTGAAAATAATCGTTTTTATAAATTACTACAAATAATAACTAAAAATAACTTAAATAAATAAGAAATGTGAGAAATAAATTAAAATATTGATCGCAATATTGTTCTATTTGATTTTTACTTAAATAAAATAATCTGCAACTAATCTCGAATCTAAATAAAACATGTACACCAAAGTCATGTTTATACTAATTATATGTCTTGCATATTGTGTCTACTTACTATTCATAAGTATTGAAATCCTATATTAGTCAATTATTAAATTTTGTATATACTTAATTTTATATATAAGTATAGTATTCTATTTATAATATTTAATTTAAGAACAATATTTTTTATTAATTAATTTTTTTTTTTTTTTTTTGTTACATTTAAAAAACTATAATACGCTAAAATATTATTATTACATTTATAATTCTTCTTAAAAAATGCGTGCATACGATACATACGGTATCACTTTCATGCATATTAATTCTAATCAGCTTTTTTAATCTAAAAAAAACAGAAAAAACTATATACAAATTTATTTTTTTTTTATTTTCCACTTGGAAATCCTGTCAAATTCCAGCTGGAATCCAACTAGATTTTCCTGGATTCTCAGGAAAGTACACCAGATACCATGGAAATCCATGTGGAAAATGCAGTTAGAATCCAGTGGAATCCATTGGAAATTCAGGAAAATCCAGCTCTTTTTTTTAATAGGGATGTTATAAGTAAATATAGTTTTAATGATGGTTATAAGTTGTTTGAGAAACACCTAACACTTGCTTCCTTAAGAAAACCTTTTAAAGCTTTTAAGAGAGTTATTGTGTACCCATTTTTGACGTCTCTTAAATCACCTGTGTATTCTTCTATTATAATTATATTTATATTGAATTTTCGATAAAATTAATTAAACCAGAACTCTTTTCACCCGTCCGATAAAAAATACGTATTTTAAATTTCGCTTTGCCGTAACCTACAAGTTTTACAATATCATGAATTTTCATGAACCGAATATTAAAATTTTTGTTTTTTAAATTACTTCGAACTGATGCTATTTGCTTGACCAATTTTTTTAAACAAAAGGATTAAAAGAGTTCAGTTTCATCTCGCATTTTATCCAAAATTTAATATATTAATGTAATTATAATAGTAATATCATTTTTTTGTTTACAGGTGATTTTAATAGAATAAACTTACAAATATATACCTCTCCCTTAACCTTTAGAGGACCGGGATTTGGGATTCCTCTAAGAAAATACATACAAATGAGATCTCATATAACAAGTTGATGTTATATAAGACTTTTGTACGGTATTCTAATCTTATGTGCATAAAACCTTTATTACAATTAGAGCTAGGGCATTAAATTAAATTGATTACAGAGACCCACAAAAAATAAAAATTCGTCTATATCTTAGACTAGATTACCGTATCCGTATATACTTTGATCTACTAAACCCGAATATGACCATAGTTTTGCTCCATCAAATCCGAAGTTTGATTATCTAATTTAATTTAATTTTTTTCCTTGAGATATGCCAGATTAAAGCGGAAAACTAATTTCATATTCGGTTTTAGCAAATCAAAGTACATACGAGTGTGGCAATAAAGTCTATCAGGCCTGAAGTCTATAGCACAAACATTTATTTTTTGTGGGCCGGTGTTATTTTAAGTTAGTAATAATTTTGTAGAAAGAATAGAATAGTAATTTATATTTTGATATTTTGCTTCATATATTAAACAATTGATATTACCTTCTTACGGATTTTGGCGTTGAAAAACCTAAATATGCTCTTGGATGATGTAGTTTAACTGCTCGAACCATTTGTGAATATTCACAGTGAGGTCCTGTTCTTCCCCGAGGGCATTGGCATTCATAACCATCGTCTGTTTCAATGCATTCTCCATCTCCGCAAATATCTAGAAGAAATCATTAATAGTTTATTTAATTATATAGTTTATTTAATTTAATTTAATACTTTAATTAATTCGTTTAACTGTAATTCTTGGTTGTAATTTTTTAAATTCATTATCTAGTATTTAATTATCTTAATAAATATATATTTTTAATGCATTTTAAATCACCTGGTAAGCAAGATTGCTTTGGCGTTTGACAACGGCTTCCGGTGTAACCAACGTTACATAAACATTCGTAGCCATCTTTAGCTGTTGATTCTTGGCATACTCCATTTGAACATGGATTTTCAAGATGTTCACAAATTTCACAATTAGTAATCGACTGACTCATTACAATATTATTCACTAAATTAATTTGTTTGTTATTAATGAGTAATCTATTAATGCAGCCAACGAAACCAGTATTTTCACCAACGTTCTCATTAATAACTATATTTTCTGCAACTCCACCAACATAAAGAGGTAAACTAACATCAAGACCATCTTTTTTGCCTTTTGAAGTAGCTGTGTAAGTATCCACTTCGTCTACTACCATGATACCTTCTTTTTTATGGCGTCGAATGGAAATTGTGTGCCAATCATGAAGGCTGATAGGCTTATCAGCTTTAACAGCAGTAGGCCCTGATCCAAGATCAAATCTGCAACAATCATTTTTAATTTTTATTCAGATAACTGCTAATTTATTAATTGTATAATATACCATTACTATTATTACAAAACAAAAATATTTGTAAGTTTAGAATACTCACTTAAATACTGGAAAAGCATTTTCGAGGGCTAAAGATACAAAATCGCTCGGTCCTCTAGAACTTTCACTGGTGTACAGCAATATACCATTATAATTTTCTGGTCTAAATGAAATTTCAATTTCGAACGATACATAAGCATCCATGAGCGGTTGCAGTTCAATGAAACTCAATGGTGCTTGACTAAAATATGGAACTAATCCTGTAACAACAACAGTAGTATATGTCTCTTTTGATTCTTGTCCGTTATTTCCTTTGCATGAATACACTCCTGCTGCATCTCCGTCCACTTCAATCAATCTCAGTATATTCTAGAATAAAAACATTAAACCAAATAATAGAAGCATTCATAATTACGTTTCAAAATATACATATATATCTTTAAAAAACAAAACTTACGTCATGTTGCTCATGTCTTGGTAAAGATCCATTTGATTTACTCCACCGGTATCTTCCTGGTGGCTGCAAATGATCTCTACAAGAAAGTTCTACCGTTTTTCCGTAAGGAACATATTTTGTCTCTAAAGACGTTTCAAAAGGATATTCTGTCGATGATGATTCATCATCTAAAAAAGTAATTATTTATGAGAATTTCATTTGAAAATTTTATTATAAAAATAAATAGAACATAATAAATAATTGGATTCTGAGATAATGGCTACCTGTAACACGTAGATTAATATCGCTTTCTGCAGTGCCCTGATCTGAATTTATGGCACATCTGTATGTACCAGCATTAAGTGGATTCACGTCCGTTATGGTTAATATGTTTCCAGACTGTCTGGCATTATTGGGTAATTCTATTTCATACAGTCTACTCCACACATAACGCGGATTGATTATGCCTGAAGTTGCACAATGAAGCTCAACAGTCTCTCCTACGTTGACTGGATTTTTAGATGCTTGAACTCTTACTATTGGACCAGCAGCTGCTGCAAAAACAATTTTATTAAAAATTTGTAAATTTATCAGACGTGAACATCACAAAATAAAAATAAATTTGATATTTCTTATTACCTTCTACAGATACTTCAGCAACCGAGTCAGCAGTTCCCAAATGATTCCATACTTTGCAAACATATTTTCCAGCATCGGAGAACGTTATTCCGTTAAATTGCAAAACTCCATTCGATTGTGTTACTGAAGGAGGTAATGATCGACCAACGGCTTCCCATTCAACATTCAACGGTTGTTCTCCGGACGCAATACAATATATGGAAGGATTTTCACCTGGTCTAACAGTTTGCCTTGCTGGTCTTAATTCCACTTTTGGAAAATCTAAAAATCAATTGTATGTTTACATTAATGAAAAGTTTAATTAAAATAGATGCTTTTAAAATGATGTACATTCATTTTCCAACTTACCAAGAACAGTAAGACTAGTTTTTGCAGAAAATACTTGCTTGCCGTAAAGATCAATACCGTAACAGATATAATCACCGGAATCTTCTTTTTGAATGTTGTTTAAATAGAGAATTCCTTCAGAAACTTGACTATCGCGAGGTATTGGCCGACCATCTTCTCTCTTCCAGTTCAAAAGGATATTTTTATCTGCAGAATTGTGGAACTCAAGTCTACAACGCATTGATACTTTACCACCAACTGGAACATTCGGTATTCTATCAACTAATAAACCACTAGGGTTCTCTTCTGGCCTATTCTGTAAGACATAATAAATACTTTAAAATAGAATTTATGGTTCAGCATAAAACGCATTAAACCAAATTACTTTAATTCAAAATTAAGTTCTCCATGGATCATTGCTTGATAACAGGCACACAAAAAATAAAAAGTCGTCTATTCTGTTAAACTAAATTATTATGTTCATATATGAATTTTAATCGCTATATTAATATGTTCTATTATTGTTTAACAGATCAAAATACATACGGGGTATATAGAAATTTAATCTATAGAAGAAGCAACCTTTTATTTTTTGTATACCTAATATAATTATTGTTACAACTATAAGTTATTAAAAAATTTATAAAATTTCGTATGAATAAATTTTTACCTCTGCAGAATCAAAGCAAGATGTATCCCCTCTGCAATCTTTATCTGGATAATCAACTGAATTCACATCATCTTCTACTCTAATTTGTACGTAATCTTCTGCAATACCTTCCGCATTACTAGCTTTACATGTGTAGGTACCTTCGTCGTCTTTCGATACGGAGTTTATGTCAATAGTAGCTGATGGTCCAAATGCTGCTGAACTATACGGATCTCTAAAAGATAATTATCAACAATTTTTACATTATTAAATTATATTTACAGTCTAATTAAATTTACATTTCTTAAAGCTACGTACATTACTGGTTGTTCTAAGTAGTCTTTACTCCAAGATACAACAGGTTGAGGTAATCCAAAACCGTTGCAAATAAGATGTAATTTATCTCCTAATTTCAATCTTAAGACTCCATTTTGAGGTGTAACACTTATGGTGGGGAATGAATGGACTTCTAAATTGGCAGTGGCACTTGTAACGCCAACAGGATTTTCAGCAATGCAGACGTAACTTCCAGCATCAGCATTTGAGACATTATTAATTCGTAACATCCCACTCTGTATGACTTGTATGTTAGAAGTAAGCGGTCTATTATCTTGGCGGGTCCATTTAATTGTGGGAGGTGGAATACCAGCTATTGCGCGGCAATGAAAATCTGCAGTGCTACCTTCTAGCACGACTTGTGGTTCCTTCGGATAAATTTGTAAAATAGGCATTTCTCGAGCTGTGCAAATACGGTAAAAATTAAAAAGATTTTTTGAACAAACATTTATATATATATAAAAATTTAATGTACTTACGTTCAACTTCAACAATGGCACTAGCTTCATAGTTTCCATGCTCACTGTGAGCAAATTTGCAAGTGTAAATACCTCTATTTGACACTTGAATATTCGTAATACGTAATGTATTTCCAATTGCCTGAACATTAGCACCAAGATTCGATTCTCTATTCTTTATCCATTTGATATTCGACTCATCGCCATCTGCTCTACAAGTAATCGTTGCCGTCTGTCCTTGAGGAACTTTTTGTCTCTTAGGCTCGATGGAGACGATAGGCATGTCGTGACGAGGATTAATTGCCACTGAAGTAGTTACTCTCTTCTCTGATCCGTCATGCAGAATGGCTGTACAAACGTACCAACCAGCATCGCTTAACGATGGGTTCGCAATAGTCAAAATACCATTGCTTTGATTAGCAGCTGATGGTAGTAGCAAACGATCCGTTCGACTCCAAGAAATTTTCTGCACAGGCTTTGATGCATTACAAATCAATCTTACTGTATCCCCACTGAATCCAGACCATTTTGTAGGTGATATCAGCAATAAGATATCCGGTTGCGTTGGGTTAATTGCTGCAAAAAAATATTGATTATATTAATGAAATAATAAAATAATAAAATAAATTTGTAATCGTAAAATTAATTTGGAGAATCACCTTTAACGTGCAATAGTACAGATTTTTCAATGATACCAGTAGAACTTCGTACACTGCATTTATATTCTGCAGCGTCATCCAGTGTTACCGATGGTATTCTCAAGATTCCGCCTCCAAAAGTTGCATTTGGATTCATTCTTCCATCTGGACGATTCCATTCGACCCAAGATTCGGGTGATCCAGTCGCTTCGCAGCGGAATTCTGCAGGATCTCCTTCCGTAACCTTGAGGTAAGGTGGACTTATAGTAATCACTGGCTCTGGTCTGGAGTCTGTAAAAGATTGCAATTACTCTTAATGAAATAATTTACTTACGATTTTATATCTGGAATATACAATTGTTATACAATCTTTATAACCGAATTTTATAAATTAAATAATATTGCATAAAAAATTATTATTTTATGAAAAAATTATGTTTATTTTAAAATCACTGCATTAATTGCTTACCCTATTAAAAATATCTATATAGATTCTATGTAGAAATCTGTTTCAATTCGTTATATAGAAATCTATGTAGAAATCTATATGGATTCTATATGGATTTCTATTAAAAAATCTATGTAGAAA